>NW_010586452.1:879246-896527 GCF_000705375.1 Tinamus guttatus | reverse complement strand
CAGGGCTACAAGGATGATCAGGGGCCTGGAACATCTTCTCTATGAGGAGAGGCTGAGGGAGCTGGGCCTGTTCAGCCTGGAGAAGAGAAGGCTGAGAGGGGATCTAATCAGTGTCTATAAGTACCTCAAGGGAGGCAGTGAGGAGGATGGTGCTGGCCTCTTTTCAGTGGTGGCCACTGACAGAACTAGAGGTAATGGCCACAAACTGAAGCACCAAAAGTTCCACAGGAACTTAAGGAAAAAAAATTTAACAGTGAGGGTGACAGAGCACTGGAACAGGCTGCCCAGAGAGGTTGTGGAGTCTCCTTCTCTGGAGATCTTCAAAACCTGCTGGATGCAGTCCTGTGCCACGTGCCCTAGGTGACCCTGCGTGTACAGCGGGGTTGGACTGAATGATCTCTAGAGGTCCTTTCCAACCTTAGCGATTCTTTGATTCAGCAAAGTTTCTGTCCTGAAATACTCCGATAGGCTACTTAGTTTGGTGTGTCTATTGCTGTCATCCCTTGCATCCTACAGCTGCCCATAAACACAATCCTTTCCTGTTCTTCAACTTGTTTCCTGAAAAATATACTCAGGGAAGGAGAGAGAGAAAAAACATTCTTGGCACATAGCACATTCCTCAAAGTCGTTGTATAGGTGGTCCAAGGAGGTGTCACCCCTTGCATATTCTCAGAATCCATGAAAAAGCCAAAATATGGGATTATTTCCTCGATACCTCAGTGCCGACAGTATCTAATATGTCTCATAAAGCTTAATGATGAAAACAATTATATTAGTGTGTGAAAATGACACAAATGGTAAGACAGTCATTTGTTTTCGTGTAAAAAATCATCTAAGATTTTAAAATCTAATTTTTGAACAACAAAAACTACCAAGGTTTTCATCAAAATTTTCTCTAAGCAATATTTTAGGGTACTCTGAAAACAGTCCTAAGTAAGTAATTTACAGGAACTCACAGGGCAATATCTAATTTACAGCTCAACAGGAAAATGGTATGTTCCTTACAAAGATTTATTCTGACCTTGTTTCAAACAAAACTAACAATGGTAAAAGCAAAGAAGAAGAGACATTCTTTCAGACGAGCCTTGCAATTCTGCAAAAAAATGACGAGTATTCTGTGTATGATGGTAGTTAAATTAATCTATGAAATGCCTGTTTTCCAGGACTGTTTTAGAAAGTCAGCATATTTGCAATATGCCACTAGAAATTTGTCTGATGATGCCTAATTTGCAAAACTGACAACAGGTCTCTTTTCATTCCTAAAGCAGGTATTTGTGGGATTTTGTTGAGATGTTGTTTGCTGCCATATTTGCTGCTATGACATTTTCTCGGCAGCAAAACTTGGAGAGTGTCACTCTGCATTAGTTCAATCCAGTGTAGACATGTCTAACTACTGCAGTGCTATGGTGAAAGGTCTGTTTGTGCTTTTCCATTCCATCTAAGACAGCAGCATGATAATTTGCTCCAGGCTAAAATTTGGCATGAGATTTAAGATACGGCTTTTTCCTAAGACTTTGAAAAACTCTTGGTTTCTCTTAGCATTTTCACTTCTCCTTTCTTTGTCTTCAAAGAGGAGAACCACAAAGTAAGCGGCTTTAGATGTTGGGGAAGGCAATTTTACACGGAAAATTATCTTTTATGTTTGCTTTTTAGGTGCTTTTTCTCTTGAAGGAATCATAAACATAGCAGAAGAAACTCATACCAGCTACATGGATTTACACTGGATCAATTTCTGTTTGCATTTACTACTGTACTAGCTTTAACAAATTATGTTAACAAGTAATTTTAACATGACAGATGCAGCCTGACTGAACCTGAGAAATGGGCACACCTTAGCCTTGATACCTTTATAAATGCATAGCAGTACCATATGTAGACATACTGCAATACTTAGCAATCCATAGCTAGATTCTAGCTTCTGAAATGTCTAACTTCAGCCTCTCCGTATATGAGTATGGAGAAGTAAGGTATGCTTGAGTATGAATTATTTCCATGTTCTTTAGGCCTTATTTGAGCTCTGTTAACACAATTTTTCTGGACCATAGTCCTGACTATGAGTAGGATGAAGGGTTGCCATTTTTTCAATACTCTCTGCTCCCTCAGGAGCACAGGATTGAGTTAGGAATATTCTGCAGATATAATAGTATCTGCAGCTTTTATTTTTCCCACAAAGCCAAGAAAGAGAGACTCCTATCTCATCCTGAGAGAAAGAGAAATAATAATTGTGGACGATTTATCTGTAGTTTTGATGAACTGTGGAAGACTCATCTAAGATATAATGAAGTTGACTGGTGCTGAGGAAGTAATTAATGGATCCAAAGTTTCATTGATAGGTTATTCATAATACACTCGTACTTGGACTCACAGCTGTGAAAGTGTGAAAATATTCCTGATTCAAAATTATATCATCCAAGCCTTCTGGAATTTACATCAAAGGCAAGAAGGCATGGTATCAGTAGTGCAATGCCTCAGTAACAATTCAAAAAGGAAAAAGTTTCATCCAGTTCAGTTTCTTATATAGCCTGCCTCACAAACACACAAAAAAAGTCCTTCAGAAGAACATGAATAGTGATGATGAATAAGAACTGTGTATCAGAGAGATGCTACTAATATTTTTGAAAAAGAAATCTGTGAAAACATTCCCCCCAAGTTCCCCCCCCCCAAACACATTAGAAACACATTTGTTTATGTTTGCTTTTTTACTGTGGGCTGGGAAAAGAAGCATGAATTATTCACAAAATGATGAAAGGAGATTCATCAAGGTATGCTAAAAGAATACCCCATGATTTACAAACTCCTCTCCTTTTAAATAGCAATAACAGTCATGGAAGGGAAAGTCATTAACATATGGTTTTACCTGAGACCTGCCTGTTGGTCAGGGATACATTATCCTTGCTCAAGCAGCCTCAGCTTTGCCTGCATTGGTGTGCTCCGCTGTGCACTCTTTGGTAACACGCACGACTGAGGAAACAACACACTGACATGCTCTTTAACTTTTATGCTTCTCATTCCCTCAAAGTCTACCCTAGTAGTAGATCTGGCTCAAAAATATGACTTGATATTGCATAACCCTGAAAAGATCAAATGAGCCTTATCTCTCATAATGATGTAATGGTCTGCACTTCTAAAAGGAAATCAGCATTGAAATAGCTATGCAGGCCCTGTGGACACCACCAGCACTCTCTGTCCATGTCCACCCTGTCCCTGCTGAGCTCAGTCCTGGCCCCCACCTCAGCCCAGCCTGGTCATGGGTCTGTGCAAGGCCTCAGTGGTGCCACTCCAGTCCTGTTGCCCCTGCCTGGCCTGGTTCTCTGACCCCCCAACCTGACCCTGACACATGGATGCTCTCCCTGCATGGCCTCAGCCCTTTGGCCTTACCTTGCTGGCCCTGCTCTCATCCTCAGCTTCCATCCCCTCAGGGGACAGACAGCCCTTGCAGCTCCCTGATAGCTGCACTTCTTCCTGGCTGCAGACTGATGTGTTTCTTTATACCTCTCCCGGGTATAATTACTGCATCTTTATTACCTTTCTTTATGCATATCTGAAAGAACATAAGTCCTTCTTCTCAAGAACTTTAACCCAATGGACCAGGAAAGCTCCTGATTGAGAGCACTGTTTATTGGGTATATCTGCCCATTCTGAGGCTACTCCTAAGCTGTAATGGGATTTTTCTTGATCTGACTCCCCAACATTTATGTGATGCTGAGGAGTAGATTGCAGAGGAGGTGTTTGTAATGGCCTTTAAAGCTGCCAGAGTCCCAAAGACAGTGATGTTATCTGAGGGAAACCTTTTCTGTCAAGGTCATTTTATTTAAAGCATGCAGCCTGTCTATGAGCACATTAACTTTCTTTCTCTCTCTCTCTCTCTCTCTCTCTCTCTCTGTCTCTGTCTCTGTCTCTCTCTCTCTCTCTCTCTCCCTCTCTCTCTCTCTCTCTCTCCAGGCAATAGCTGAACTCTTGGACATGGTCTGTGTTTTCCTCCTTTCTGCTGATGCCTGTGCATCTGTCCTCCCACTTTGTGGTTCTGCTCCTGATGGAAAACAAAGTGATGTTGTTGTCAGATGATTCAAAATCCTTCACCACAACAGCATCAGTTGTGCTGAACTGTACAAGTGGCCTGTCAGCACTAAGTGGGGACCCTATCTCATGCCCTCCCAGAATGCTGACTGTGCATTCAGCTAAACAGGCCAGTGGTAAAAAATATTCAAAGCTCCTCAGTGCTCCTTACCCTCAAGCACTAATTATAAAGTCAGATGGCAGGGCAAGCATGTTCCTATGACAAACCATTATGTAGACAAAGGTGGTAAAGCTCCAGAAAAGCACAATGAACAAACTGTTATTCATTTCTTCAATTTGACCAGAATCTGCAATGACTTTCCCAGCTACAGAACAAGCTATTGAAAGTCTGATAATTCTGCTCTATCTTCAAGAGGAATGACTATTGTGTACGCTAGTATGCTGGTCTGTGTTTGTGAGTACTTGTTTTTTATGTTACCTATACGAACTTTATACTTTGGAGAGATAACATACAACCCAGTCAGGTTGTATGTCCAACAAAATGTATCTATCTTTAACGAAATCTTCCTTGAAAATAGAACTTCACTCCTAGACCTACAGACAAAACTGAACAACCCCTCGCCCCACCACTAGACCCAAGCACTAGACACTGAGAAGCAAGTTCAGGTCTTCTCAACCCCAGTTGTCTCAATTCTTTGCAAAATACTTAGCATAGAAAAATTGAAATTCACTTTTTCTTTTCCATCCAAATTTCAAAATAAGGATGATGATCAAAGAAGTAGGAGATGCATATCATTCTGTTAGCAAGGTTCAGAATAAAGTAAATGGAAAAAGAACAAGAATAATTGAGAGTGCTGAGTAGTGCTGAATGTAATCTCTGTAATATCGCTAGTTTTGTCCATCAGTAAATTAATATAGTTACACTATTCCTTCCTGTATAGAAGTTGCATGAATCTTTCCCATATCTAATAAATACAGTCTGTGACATTAGGTGGCAAAAAGTTCTTGAGTATCAAAGAACTTGTACACTTTGCTGTCCACTTTTTTTGGGCAATCAGCTGAGCAGAAGAAAAAGAAGCTGTAAATTATGGATGATATTTCATTCCTAACTTTGAACTTTCTCAGCTTTTGCCCTAAACCTCAGATTTTTTTCTTTAAATTTACAGTTTTGATTGTAAATGTATATGTCAAATGATATATGGCTGGTGCTGCACTTCTAAATGTGTCTGTAATTTTATCATGGAGTTCTGGTGACAATGACAAACCACACAGGCTTCACTTTTGAAGCTGATGGAGTCAGGAGAGCCTTGAGATAAGATTACTGCTTTTTAGTGTAAACTTTGGTTTTAAGCATATTTATGCTATAATAGATGGAAGAGAAATTTCAAAGGAGAGGGTAACTCAGCACTCTGATTTTTTTTTTGCCTTCTGCCACACAGCTTCTCACAGAGAATACTCTATAATCAAACTCAACAGGAGAATAGAAATGCACTACAAAGAGAATGTATATGGACACTACTTCTTCTGTTCTTCAAAATCAGTTCATTATTTTTAGCATTTAACATTATGGAATACTAAAAAAAATCATTTAAGCGGTCTGTGTCAGGCATCAAATTAAATTATATTTATAAAATTAAGGTCTTTCCATACATTACGTGGAAACTGCTGAAAGACTCATGATTTTGTCCCATTAATCTTCGGTAATTGTGGCATCATCAAATATCCAAACTATGCTGCAATTACAGAAGGATGTCAAAGATAAAGTTTTTAATTCACCCACTGTCTCATGAAATGCCAGACTTTTATTACTTCTAACAAAGCAGAAATATGCATGCTGATGGGAGTTTCTAAAGTACACTACAACTTTATAGACCAAATTTCAAACTGCACAGTTGGACAAACTCTAAATGTCTGGGTAATATCTCAGTTTATTAAAACATAAGAACCTCAGGAAATTGTTTCTGTGCAGATATTCTTTCATGATCTATTCAAACAGAGGCATGTCTGGCATCATGAGCGAATGCCAACAAAGTGCTACTGTCATGCCAGAGAAGGTTTTTGAGGATAACAGACTGCAATTTCTGCTGAGAAAGCTTCAAGAAAGGAGAGTTGAATAAAACTCTAAATCTAAATGATCTAGTGGCAAAACAAAAATCATTTCTCTCAATTTTACAATGAGGAACCCAGGCTGCAAAATCAGCAAATGACACTAGCAAAGGACAGACTTTTTAAGCACATGAAGACTGTCTCACTACACAGTTGTCCAGACAGAATGTATTGAATAACCTGTCTACTACCTATGGGCACTATAAAATTCACATATAAGCAATAAAGAAAGACACTTCATTTTACAGCTTGAGATCTTGAATAAAATATTTATGGAAAAATAGATGTATAACTTCCATGAAGATCAAAATCAGATCCTGCGTAATATTCAGTCATAATTCAGTCAGAATTTTCTAAAACAAATTCAACAAAATCTGGCATAGGTATATAAATCACACATTGCAGAGCTATTAAGCAATTCTAACCAGCCAGATACAGAAATAAAAAAAAAAAAAAGGAAAAACCAAAACAAATACTAATAATCCTTCCTTCATTCCTGTCACAAGCAGAAACCACATGAATATTATCTAATTCTCTCTGTTCTAGAGATGAAAGCAACTAATAAATACTGATATTTTTGAGAGAAATGAAGCTTACAAATAATTATGGTATTTATTGCTATAAAGAGGAAATTGTAAAAACAAAAGTATTTCCTCTACTGATCTTTCCCTCTTGAATCTGTTAAGATTCATATGTGATTGCCTGTGTGGTTGTGCATCCATGTACGTGCACTCCTCAGCCACAGACTTTTCTCTGGAGGTTCTGCAGTTGTCATCGCTAACTGCTTTCTCTGTGCATTTTTATTGTGTCATCTGTAAACACATATCTGCATGTCAGCCTGGATAGCATATCCAAGGAAATTAGGGGCAGTTTACATCAACATCCCAAATATTACCCCTTTATAAAGAAAAGTGGAAGCAGATTCACATTTTTTAACAACATCTTTTTGTGTTGCCATAGGAAATTCACACTCTGAAAAACAAGTTGGTAATATCTGTGATTTGTAAGGCATTAGTAGCTACTTGCAAGATATATATAAATGGTAACTTAGTTATTCTTGTCTTCATAGTCGTATGTACCCAAAGGAAGTACAAGCTCGTATGAGATTCAATTTAAATTTAATGGAACTGGAGAATGGTAGAGGAGAGAACACTTTTTTTTTTTTTTTTCCTTCCAAGTTCTGTTATTGACCATTGAAATAAATCTATCTAATCTATCTTACCTACCTGAAGCAGAATTCCCTAGTCCATATAAGTCAATTTTCTTGAAGCTAAGTGCAGTAGAAGAAATGATTTGGAGGTGTTAGTTCCTATAATTTAAAAAGATGCTTATTTGTGCTTTAAAGGTTGGTTCACAAAAAGCAATTAACATTTTTAGAACTCTAATAATTTTCTGAAAAAAGTATATTTTGCTTGAATGTGCTATGTATTTTGAGATCAATATATTGCTGTCTCAGTGATGGACAGCTAAGGCTAATGAGTCATTTTTTTTTAATTCGGTATTTGCAATGAATGTTAGTTAAAAAAAAAAAAAAAAAGCTTTGTGAGAAAGAACTGTTGTTTTCTGTGTAAAGAATATTATCTCCAAAGCAGCGGGAGTACCCTGAGCAATAACCCAACATAAGAGTAAGATAACAGATTGTGATGCTTTCTCTGAAAGGATGACTGTTTCACTCTGTCCTTCATGTCTCTTCCTGTTTGTAGTCTTCAAACCCATCTATGAGAATGTTAAGAGAGTGATATCTTTTTAGTCTGTTCTATTTCCTTTTTTAATCTAAGAGCAATAGTTAATTCCTGTGAAGAGCTATGGTAAAGTTCTGCAGGTATTCAACTGGCACTGGAAATGCCTTGTTCTTTACAGTTTATACCTTGCAGGGTTTTGTTTGTTTGTTTCTTTTTTGTTTTTTTTTCTTGTTTGTTTGTTTATTTTTTATCCTAATCTCTGTACTGTGAGCTAGAAAATTGTTGTCATCATTGTTTTCTCATTTGCTTCTGCACAAAAGAAAATCAGGGAAGTGTATCTAGAGAAGCTGAAGGAATAGAGTTGGTTCAGGCAAAGGCTGGAGGCCTATGCACTGCCAATCCAACACTTTCAGCAGAGTGATGTAGCTGGACATATTTCAAATCAACTAGTTTCTAATGTTGGATTAAATAAATTGTGGAGAATGTCTGTATCCCACTAGATGAGAAAAAAAAAGCCACGCGTATTTCTAAAAAGATGAAGGATTTTTTATTTATGAAAAGATCACATCATTGAAATGGAAATTATTATTATTTTTTATCTTATCTAATATGATAGTGATGGAGGCAATGGCTTTTTATTCCTGTGAAAAAACACTTTTTCAGAGCTAAGCATGGCTGCAGGTATTTTATCTGCTCTGACATCTCTGTAACTTTGACAGCTGCTTTTATTATTAAAGAAGGAGACATTCTAGCCTTTGAAAGTTATAGTTGTATCTCTGGTGCAAGCTGAACCAAATTGATCTTATCATAAACTTACTATAAACATACTACAATAACAATCCAGGGCTTTTGTAATCTGCTGACACACCCCATAAGCTTATCTGTTTTCAAGGTTTCTAAGTGCTTTTTATTGATATTTTATAAGTATAAATATAAATTGAGAAAATAAATGAAGAGCAGAGTCTTTTTTCTTTCCTTGGTAAAATTATCAGTCTTAAAAGGTGTGTTTTTGGCTCATCCTTGTTTGGGTTTGCATTCTATTTCAGGGCTGCTTGTTCAGGCAACATGGCCATAGGTTACACATCTTGGTGAAATACCATCTGGTCCTCAGGACCAGACTAAATTAAAATTTAACTTAACTATTTTGTATAATACTTCCTATACATATTTTTTTTTTTTGAAAATTATCTAACTTCTCTAGCCTACCTGCTACAAAGAATGTTTCAGATGTGGAAATCTGTCCAGTGTCTTCATTAGTACAGACAACCCAAAGAATCCATTGTGCTTATCTGCTACCTGAGTGTTTTTTCATAAGTTTGTCATCATGTGGTCTCATCAATTCTCTGTGTGGCCTCCTGCTTGATGTGTTTAGAAAAAGTTTTACTATCAGCTTGATCACCCTTTCCCAGGTACTCTTTGAATTCTTTTTGAATCTTCTTAATTTCCTGTTTACATATTTTATTGCCTCTGCTATTCTCCATATCTGCTGGGCTTTTTATTTCTTAAATAATGACTTTCTCTGTAGTAGCCTCTTTAATTTTCCTTGTGAGCTATAGTAGGATTTGGGTTTATTTTTTAACCACTTTGCAACATTCATTTTACTTGAACTTTCAATACATATATATATTTTAAGCAGTATTCAAGATGGTTGTTGGCTTCTTGCTTTTTGCAGTATTTTCTTTACTAATTGCTTTGTAAATCTTTCCTTCTTTCCTGAAATAGAAAATTCACATTCTGGATCTGTTGTTTGACATTTGTTGACATTTGTTGTTGTTGTTGTTGTTTTGCCTTTAAAATCTAATTTTAGCATGGTCATCACTATAGATACACTCTCCTACTAATATCTCTACAAGTGGATCCTCCTGCACTGCTCAAGACCAAATACAGCACATAACCTCTTTTTGTGTATTATAACATATTATGTTATAGGAAACAAAACTTTTATCATATCCAAATTGTTTATATTTACATCTTGTCCTCTTCAAGGCATTTTCAGGACTTTTGATATGTAATAAGAATCTCTCACTGCTACTACCTGTCCTGAATTTGCAACTTCTTTAATCCTAATCACTATTGTTGCCCTACCAAAATTGATGCTATTGAGCCTCATATAATCCTTCACAAACAGCTTCACTGGTCAGAGTATCACAGAGTCAAAGTCTCACAACATCCTAACCTGGATGAAGCTCGAAGCCTGACCGCAGAGTATCCCATTGCTTATCCTCCTTCCACCAAGTTTCTGGGACACCTAGTACATCAGAGTTGCTGTTTTGATTCCAAGCATTGTAATAATTCTTTATTTTGTTTTTCAAGCTCTCAGCATTGGCAAGGGAGCATTAATAACATTTGCCATCTCTTCCACTGCTAAACATTGCATATTCCAGGTGCATATATTTATTATCATTTATTTCTCTCGTCACTGCTCAGGGGTGTTGTGAGCATTACTCTGTGTCAGTCTGTAACAGCTAGCTCTCCTTTAACTTCCAGGTTAAATAATCCTTTATGGCCTTTCTGGTTTTAGTGTCAGCAGCCTGATACCATTACAAGTAAAGTGGAGCAGGTTCCTTGCTGTTCATGTTCATCTTATCAAAAAGAGTTCCCCAGTCCCTAACATATCTAAATTCTTCCTTTCTTGTATTGTATTACCCCCCTTTGAGGCTCTGATCTTTGATAAGCCTAACATTTTAAGAAAAGTGAGAGTTTCTGATACAATAAGATACGCACTTGAAGCATTGAACACTTATAACATCCAATGTCATAAACATTAGTCAGAGAAATTTCTATGAAAAAATGATGTTATATCTAGTCTGGCTGGCCTAACTAGATTATTCTAAAACCAGGAGCTTTCAGGATATTCAAGAATGAGAACAATGATTAGATTCTTACAGTCTTTATTTAGTGGTGCCCTAAATTCCAAAACTATACAATGTGCAAAATATTCCTCTGAAAATATTAGGAGAGATTCTTACAGATTCCTGCCTTTCACAGTCTTCAGTATTTTTGCTCCCTACCCTTAAGATATATGGTTTTATGGAAGAGGTTTACTTCAAACCATTCACTGTTTCACAACTCGTTTTTAAAAGCAATATTATGTAGCAGGTTTAAAAAACAACAGATGAAAACCATAAAGAGTTCTCATTTGTTCTCTGCAAGATAAAAAAGCAGCTGACTTTTTAATATTGCACAAGGGAAGGTAGGAAGGGGAGGAAAAAGAAGTATTTTTAAACTTGGGAATGAAATTTTTTGATTGACATGTAAAATACAGTCTAAGTTCTAAAGAACTTAATAGGCTACAAGTACAAGTAAGAATTTAATTTATTTCTGTGTTCTGTCACATCTCTAGCAAAAATTGTATGTTCCTTTTTATATAAGCAGGCAGCCGAAGAAAGCATTTGTTTAAGGAAGTTGGAAGAAATTGGTCCAGCTATTTTATTGGTATTATTATGAGTAAGAAGAAAGAGAATCCATCATCACACAGTGCCCACAGAGGACTTGCTCTTGAGACAAACTCAGTAAGAATTTTATAGGTGCCCATCACCCCCCTTAAAACTGGGTCAAGGCTCTCAAATTCCATTTTTACTTGAATTCCCATAAGCAGCAATTTGTTTGCTCTCTTTTAAGAGAAGACCTTTTTTTCAGTAAACTATGAACTTTATCCACTATAGGACCATATATTTTACTAACTATTCTGTAGTTCCAGAGTAACCCCTTGTACTCTGTATTTGATTCTTTCAGGCTGTGTTTGCTCATCTTACTAGTGGGAAAATACTAGGTTTCTAAAAAGTAAAATGGAATATATTTTAATGTTCAGTGAGTTTTTAGAAATTATTTGATATGTTTTCTAATTCCACAGTGAGTTGAACCTTGCTCACAACCATTTGAGTCCTGTTCATTAGTCATCATGGCCTGCCTCAAAAACGTTCAAGCCAAGAATTCCATTTAGAATAAGCCCTAACACCACAAAACTAAATTCTTAATTAAGAGCGAATATTTTCACCTTCCTGTGAAATAAATGACTTCTGCAAATCTGATACACCACCTGCCTGCAGCCAGGTGTGTTCATCACCAAATCTATCCAAATAGCCTTTGACTTATAATGGTGGAGACTGAGGTTTTAAATTTAATATTGTGAAGATGATGTTTGATTGGTATTACAAAAGGCTTTCTATAACCTGACAAAATACTCAAAGGGCCAAACTGGATTTGACATCTTATGTACTGATTGAGCTGCCCAGAAAATGTTTGTGTTGCTTTCAAAACTGCGCCACAGTGGAACATACAGCAGATCAAAAGTCAATACAGTTCTATCAAAAGAAGAGGTATTTAAAATTTCAGTTTGTGCAGTGAGTTTGAGAATGCTGGAGAGAGTAAGCTTAACAGTCTATATGGTGCATTTTTGTGCTGGTGACTGTAAAATGATTGCCCAGACAAGATCTTCAGTTATTGATAGCAATTTCCTGATTTGTAGGCTGTTTGGGGCTGGCCACTCATTTGAGTAAAACGGATGTTCCATCTTAACTATATTCACTCATTCTTGGTCATTTTTAACATAATTTATTGTTGTTTTGACCAATTAGCTCCATGAGGATACCTCAACATTTAATTTTCACTAGCATCATAAGTATGGATTCAGCTCAGGACAGCATTCACTGCACCACAGTTCTGTCATTCGTGCTGGGAAAGATTCATAGCAGTGAGGACAGAGGCATACACCAGCCTTAATCAGACCCATAGACCAGATTAGATGAGAGCTGCAAAAATATGTAGACCTGCTTCCTCAAAATACAGCTGAGAAACCTAGTGGGGCACTGTGTCTGGACTGAGAAATTTTTATTGTTTAAAAAAAATCTGGGACACCCAAAGAAAACACGATGTTTTACATCTACTCTCCTGCTAGGCAGCAGGGATGCTGTAATGGTCTCAGTGGTCCCCTGAAAAGGACCCTGCGTTTTGCCACCCTTATACATACTGGTCACTACTCTACCACAAGTAATATGATTGATTTGTAGGTGTCAGTGTAATTCAGGGCCAGCAAACATGGCCGAATTCAGGCTTATCATCTTTTTTTTTTTTATCTATCTCATATGCTCATATACTCATATATTCCCTTTCTGACAGGTTGCAGGTAGACTTGTACCAATAAGCTTACATGTCACTCAGCCATAAAGAGAACAAATCAAGGTGTCAGTTTTTTTTTTTTTTTCTTATTATTAATGTGATATCTAATTTCAGTCAAAATACAGAGACTAAATTATTCCAGGATCCACTGTCCTTCAGCTAAAAGAGCCAAAGGAGATTTCATTTGCTTGTTTTTACAAAGTGACATGTGGAAATTCTTCCATTTGTTTATTCAGATGTTTTTCCCTTGGAAACAGTCTCCTGCATGCTTCATACAGTTTCAAGACTTTTCTTCTAATTGGGAAAAAATAAAATGTAAGCAAGCATTATTTAATAAGTTGATAATATTTAATTTATAATTACTTGGGTGTTTTTTCTTTACTTCTTTCCCATAGCCCACATACTGAGCAGCCATTTACAAGAGAAATATTAAAAAAGTGACATAATCAGCAACCAGGCCAGGTAGGCTTGTCCACAGAAAATTCAGCTATGAAATCAATATTTTAAGGTTCATATTTATTGCTGATGATGGTTTAACACTGACTGAGTTTTTGGGAGCTCAGAAGACATGAAATGAGACAAGTTTCAGAGCTGTTTCCACTATTTTGATCCTCCAAGAGAATTTTAGTCCCAGATTAAAGTTTTTGTTTAGCTGTTGTCAGAGAAGTTACAGGATGTTCTAGGTGGTGGTTTACACCATCAAAGTAGATACCAAACTACCTTCTGGTTACATTCAATTTTTTACTGTCAGGCAAAAATGAGATATGCAGGCTGATATTTTGAATAGTTTCTTTTGCTTCTGCACAACATCATTTAAGTTATTAAAAGTTAGAAAAGAATGACATAATTATTACAAATAAAAACCTCTATTGATCTGTACATGGACTGCTTCCATTGAGCAGTTCCTTTCTCACTGGTCTGCTAGTGTATCAATTTAGTCAGTTTTTTTTATATATATGTGTGTGTATATATATATATGCATATAGTATGCATGTGTGTATAATAGCTATATATACACTTATACGTATAGATATAAAAACTGAATGAGCAAGGTCTTAAGCTTAAACTGTAGCATTTTAATTTCCCTTATGATGTAAAAATAACAACATGTTTGGTAGGAAGGATAAAAAGATAGCTAATAGTTATGGAAGAAAACACTGGTATAGAGTACTGTACTGTCCATCCATTACAGTACCGTCCATCCATGTACAGATGGAAACTCTGACATCAGGAGGACAAATTGATGATATTCAGAATTCTTGCAAGGAAGAAGCAAGTGGAAGAAGGAATAAAAATATGGGTTCATAGATGTTCAGGGCTTTACCTATGGAGTGGGACACCTTTGCTAGATTTTTCTTTTTTCTGCCCGTAATTTTATCTTTTTCAAGAACAAAAATTACACATGGCTTCTTTCCCAATACTGATCTGATTTTCTAAACACTTTCTTACTGCTTAACACATTGCTCCATGACTCCCCAGCATCTGAGTCCCAGTATAAAGGCAACCCCACAACTGGTGTTTACAAGTCTGAATCCAGATATTGGAACCTCACAGTCGACACCATGTGCATAAAGAGTTTGAACTAAGTGAGCAGAAAGATAGATTGGCTTAAGGGGTATAATGGGTTCTTTCTCAATAGACATCATGATTTCTTAATGTAGCACTAATCTTTTTTTCCTAAAATTTATAGAGCCCTTCTCTCACATGTCTTATTCTAGCTACCTTGGATACATTCTACAGCTTTTAGAGTAGAACTGTATGACTTGCCCATCAAAAGTAGCCCGATAAAAAGGGACTCACAGCAGTTAAAACATCCTCTGCCAGATCCTAGAGTTGAGACACAGAAAGACAGAACTAATCCATTCAGAGTGCTTTACATAAATCCTATTTCTTTTTCATCTCCTTTTCAGAAGAATAAAGACTTCACTTTTCCTCCAACTCTAGAAGGTGTTAATCCAGCAGAGCAACAGAGTCTCAGGAGACATAAAGCAAATTTTAGAAATTTGATGACAGTTAAGAAGAGAGGGTTAGAATGAAGATAAAAGCAATTCACCCCAGTAATAATGGAATATGAACCATATTTTATTGTCTATCACAGGTCATGGTTTCCCTTTCACTCAAAGGTAGTAGTGACCCCAAACTGTTACTAACTGACAGTTGTTTAATGATCTATATAAAATGAGTTGCTGTATTTTCCAGTTCCTGGGAATATGTATACTTTGATATAATTTAGCATCATTTTGACAAGTCTTACCTGAGAAGCCCAGAAACGACATGTGACATTTTTTGACCTGAAATTATCTCTTCCAGATTAGGATGGCAACAAATACATGGAGAAGCTTGAAATACCATACCCTGTATTGATTTTGTTCAGTGATGACTTGACTTTACAGATCCCCTGGTACTAAAATTCTCACCAACTTTAACTTAATCTAAAAAGTTAAATTGTGATACCTGTTTTGTCAGGATATCAGCAAAATTAATTAGTAGCTAGAAGCAAAATCTTGAATGTTTTTGTACCTTCCAAGCATCCAAAGCAGAAATCCATCTTTAAGTACAGATTTTGCCCCAAAACATTAAACTGAGCAAAGCAATGATTATTAAGCCCGTAATTGAATAACTGTACATGTGTTCATGGTGCCAATACAGGACGGTTTTAGACACAGCTAAGCTCAAGGGTGTATTGCTCTAACATAATTCTTTTTTGATTTTAATTTAATAGCTATGTGAGAGTGATCTTCCTAGGAAGATACAAAGTTGAATTTTTTCTGTTTGCTGACAGCAAAGATCCTACAATATTTTTTTCTGGTTTGGAAGTGTATGTGTATACTGCTTGGTATTCTGCAAAAATATCAGTTAGTACAATTAGGCTTAGGTTCCCAGTGCAATAACACTTCCATTACATACCTGTATAGGATGCATTTCTTATCAGATAGCTGTGTATTGCTGGAGAGGATTTTTCAACTATATATAAGGAAAAGAGAAAATTCAACCATACAGAATTTTTTTTTTCTATTCTGACTGAGAGGCCATGCAGACACGCCATACTCTGAGCACCTGCAATTTGCACAGAAATAAACAGCAGTTCACCTGCATATGGATCAAGTTACAAGATACAGGAGAATAAAAAAAAAAAAAAAAGAAAAGAAAGAAAGGTTTTGCCCTATAAATCTGCCTTTTTTTTTTTCAATCATGAATAGCTATAGATTTAAAGCAATATTTAAGGTCAGGGACATACAGGACTGAGTCCAGTGAAAGGCCATTGAGCTGATTAAGGTACTGGAACATCTGACAGGCAAGATGCCAAGAGAAATGGGTTCTTTAACTTGGAGAAGAAAATGCTCAAAGGGGTTCGTATCAATGCGCATATATATCTTAATAGGCAAGTAAATAAAACAGAGTCAGGCTCTCCTTGGTGTAGCCCTGTGAAAGGATGAAAGGCAATGAGCAAAACTTGAAATACCAGAAATTCTGTTTAAAAAATTAAAAAAAAACGGTTAATCCTGTCAGAGTAGATGACCACTGGAAGAGGTTGCGCAGGAAGGGTGTGGGAATGTTCATCCTTGGAGATATTTAAAACCTGACTGGATTGGTTGTGGGGAACCCGCTCTAGCTGACTCTGCTTTGAGTAGGGGCTCTGAGTGGACTAGACAATCTCCAGATTTCTCTTCCAACCTCAGAAATCAGAAATAGAGCTTCAGACAACGAAAGACTTCAGGCTAAACTGCATATCCAAAGCTTTAGACTTAATGAGAATACATGTAGGAGGGAGTTCAGAAACATGCTGCTAAGCACCCAAATTCTGTCTAGGTGATACTTCATTAATTATGTTTTTAATCTGATCTTACATTACTTGAACTCAGGACGTTTTCTCCCAAACATAGTGCTTTACCAAGGGGTTTCTGTCATCCACATACTGCTCTCATGGGTAGCTGAATAGAAGGCCTTTGCCTCTGTTTCTTTATCCTACTAAATGAGCAGTTTCCAGACAGAAGTAAAAGGCATGTCTAACTTCCATGCTCGAGCCTGTAAATAAAAGCTCATAATTTTGCCTTAGCTTTAGTAGACACTTGTGACATCAAAAGTATCCATGAATGTATCCACATATGCATATAAATTTTAAATAACTATGGTATTATAAGACTAAGAAAACCTTGTGTGGGTGTGTGCATGTGCATGCAATTTCTCAGTCATGTTTGATAGCAGGTTTATATACCTAGAAATATTTAAAAGCGAAAAGAATCCCCAAAGCCCTCATTTGTTTACCAAATTTTGCGAAATGCCAGGCTCTCTTAATGATTACTGCATGCCAGACAGACACAAATGTCAGCTAGTGAGCACAAATGGAAAATAAGATT
>NW_010586452.1:860109-879206 GCF_000705375.1 Tinamus guttatus | reverse complement strand
ACAACCTTTACATTTTATGTATGCTGGTTCTGCAATCGGTAGGTGTGACGACCGTTTAGGAATGTGGTCTAACTTAGATGCAAACAGTCTCAGTTTTCCCTTTCCACCCACTGCTCCTTTTCAGCTCTGCTATCAAACCTGAGCCATCTGAGCAGACACACCAAGAAGAACCTGTTCATTCTGTGTCCTGCATTTGGGTTTGAGTTTGTTTCTGAAAGAGAACAAAATATACAAAATATGTTTGCAGAAGCATTACTCAGAAGGAAAAATTTCACTTGAATGAAGGAGAAAGGAAATCTCCTGATGTTGCCATTTGTGGCCTAATGGCAGCTGTCTTTAGGTAGCAGGATTGCTGAATTTTCTGCAGAGAAATGAATGCTGTGTGAGCTGGTCTGTCAGACAGAGAAGATATACGCATTGATTTACCCTTTGGGAACAAAGCAAACAAACAAAAGGCAGGGACACAGACTGCTTCAGTACTTCATTCTTCAAAAATAATAAAAAAGAAGACATGAATGGTACAATAAAATGATATGGCTGTCACAGAAGGAGTATCATCAACCTCTTAGTTACAGAATTATGGAAAATACTGGGAGAAGAAAGGTGGAGACGGAAAAGTAGAAACAAACATTGTCTTTACTACAGAATGGTTTGATCTGTGACCAGTGGCACTGTGTTCTCAAAAGTTTTGTTTGTTTGATGTTTTGTGTCCCTACTGCCTCTAAAAGCTCCTACACTGGCCTGGCGCACACTTGGCAGGCACAAACTGCTGCGTAGCTGGGGAAAAGGTGAGCACTAAGATTTCCAGAAAGGTGCAGTTTTTGTTTGGTTTCATTCACTCTCTCAACCTATCTGGGAGAGGCTGAAGAAAATAATAAAACACTTGTTGAGCATTTGAAAAATAATTTTCATCCTACTTAAAGCTTTAGAAGTATGGCATTTCAAACATTCAGTTTACACTAATGCACTAATAAGTGTGTTTTGCCAGTCTATATATCCAACAGAAGCAATCAACAGTACTATTGATATTTATTCATTTATTTTGATGTAATTTTTGAAGTGTCTCCCTCTGGCTTTAGGCATTTTTTAGAGTAATTAAAATGTGCAATTATGACATGGAAATTCACACAGTATATATAGATATTCAAAGCTGTCCAGTTAAAAACAAACTAACAATTTCTGCACAGTGATACTCCTCATCCGAATATTTGAGGCTTCCACTGCTGCATTCTCTCTCCCTAGAGATGTAGTGTAACTTCTTCTGGGAAATTAAGGAAAATCTCCAAATGATTTCAGAGGGCTCTGCATGGGATAGGACTAGAGGTAATGGCCACAAACTGAAGCACCAAACGTTCCACAGGAACTTAAGGAAAAATTTCTTAACAGTGAGGGTGACAGAGCACTGGAACAGGCTGCCCAGAGAGGTTGTGGAGTCTCCTTCTCTGGAGATCTTCAAAACCCGCTTGGACGCAGTCCTGTGCCACGTGCTCTAGGTGACCCTGCATGTGCAGGGGTTGGACTAGATGATCTCTAGAGGTCCCTTCCAACCCTAAGCGTTCTATGATTCTATGATTCTATGAAATGTATATAAAAATGACTTTTTTAATATAAGGACTATTAAATTGAAGGACTATATGTCTCCTTCAACAGAATGCAACCATGCTGGGATGAATCAGACCAAGAGGATAGAAAACAGCAATTAAAGTATCTATCAGTAAATCCCCTTGATTTTAAAGTAGGTATCTTTAATTTGAAACATTTCTACAAATTAAAGTTATAATTGTGTTTAAATGTTGATTGAGATGACTATGACTGAAGCTTTTATAAGTGTGTTTGGGAGAGGCTGAGCTGCTTTGGGCCCAAACTCTGCCAGAACCTGTGCCACAACCCCAAGGAGGAGGGTTCTGAGGGCAGCTAGGGCGTTCTGCACTGCCATGAGGCCACAGCTGGACAGGGAAAGCCACCTTTACATAGGTTTAATGTGAGCATGTTAAATCAAGTCTTTTCTGTACTATGACTGCTGGAGGATGTGTACAAAAGCATGAGAGGAGCTGATAAACTCTGGAGCGCTCCGATGATGTGACTCCATGGCAGCAGTCCCAGCTTGGGACGAGCCAGTTGGGCAGAGAAGCACGGATGGCTATCAAGAGCAATCTCGTGATGTCCCCGGGCCTGCACACAGCTCTGCCTTTATACAGTCAGCACTTCAGCACTAACTTGCCTGTCACTTCTCAGAGCCAGAAGTATTTGATGTACTAATATTAAAATGAGCATTCCACCACACCATACAACCATTTGCTTTCAGGGCCAACACTGATAAATTTACTGTGAAACATACACATAGTAGCATGCAGTACAGTATGTCGCCTGCTAGCCAAAGGCCTGGCTAATGGGCAAGTGTGCCCTGGGTTGTTTTCTGCATCCAGCACCCAGCTGTACAGAAGCAGAAATTTAAAATTAAAAATAACCTTTCAGCTGATTCCTTGCATAATTGCTATCTTGTTTTGTTAATGCTGTGGCTGAATTATAACTTGCTGAAGCCCTGGAGATTTGCATGCTGGTTTTTCTGCCTGAATTTGCATTGACATGCTTTTCAGTCAAGTGAGTAACTAAACCCTGTGGCCTTGAGTGAGCCTGGCAGTATTTGCATTGAAAATCAGAAGAAGATTAGGGGCAAATGACTCTACGCTGTCTCCATAAATAGATTCAATGATGAAAATTTCGTGCATCTCAAAATGCTGCTGAATTTCATTGACTGAAGCTGATTTGAAGAACCAATAGAAAAAAATATGTACGAGACAGCCAAACCTCTGCTGCAATGCCAGGCTGCCTCCATTGTCAGAAATGGCCAAGCCCCACCTGAGCAGCATTCACATGTGAATGTGAACAGACCAAGTAGGCTGTTTCACCTGGCAGGCTGCTTTCCATTTCCTGTTCAGACCCAGGAGAAATTTGAGCTTTTCATTTTACTGAAGTGGATGTATATCCATACACAAGCTAAAGTTTTGAGTATCCCAAGCTGTTTCTTTTTCTCCCTTAAAAAGGAAAAGTTCACTTTGTAGAGCCTGTTTGCATCCTAGTTATCACAAGGTTTCATGACGTCCAAATATCCTGTCACTTTCTTTCTGTACTTCATTATGAAAAAAATGTCAAAGCATTTCAAGTTAAGGATGTATTTACTTGTGAAAAGGACATACTACTTTACAGGTCAATGGTATTTTGTTTCACACGGAAGCCAATACTGGATGCTTTAAAAAAAACTGCAGGAAAGTTCATAAAGGAAAACTACTGAATTAGTTTCCCTCAGGTACATATCTAGTGAAGGTTTTTACTATTTTTCCTTATGTTGTGATGTATCAGGGTTTATAGTATCCCTAATTTTGCTTAATGTAACTGAGGATATTTTGAAGTCTGAGCATGACTTAAGTAAGTTATATCCATAAATCTGGAACTCCACAATGAATAGGAGTATTGTCCTTGGAGTCCTTGAGTGCTTTCACAAGAATATTTCTGCTTGAGTTTAGCTACTGATTAAACCAACGTTTCTTGTTCCTTGAGCTTCTGAGAGCATCTCTCAGCTGACAGACAGCAGAGTCAGAGCAGGTGGGTTTCATTAGATAGTCTAAGCCTTCATCTTTTAATCACCTGCCTCACTCAATCTGAAGGGGGGGAAAGGGTAGACATATGAGAAATCTCCTTTCTGCTTCTCCCTCTCTCCGGTTCTCTGCAAGGCATCTGCTAAGACCCCATTCATCACAGTGAAAGCTGCGAATGGATCACTGTGTAATACCCCAAGGTCTTGTCTGCTGTGGTGGTGTAGTGCCTAACCTCTCCCCTGCTAAAAGAAAAGCTACATGTACTTTTTGTCAGCCTGTCAGCAAGCATTTCTCTCTCAGTGATGTTTGCTCAACCCCCACCCCACCAATGTCAACCTTCTGAAAATGTTTGATTTTGAAGAGAGTCCTAGATGTGATTCTCAAGACCATGTGTTCTTAACTTCATTCCACAGCCAAATCTGGAATGTGTGTGTGTGTATGTGTCTGCGTACATATGTGTACATATTTGTGTGTGTCAATTGCAAAATGTGAAAAAGAAGTGGATCTTATGTGTCATTTGGGTTTAAAAAATGCCAGTGTCAGCCACTACATTTATTTTTTTGACCACAGGTTTAAGGGAGTCTGTAGTAAAACCACAACCTCCATTCTCTGTTTTTACTTCAATGAAAAGTAGTGCATAGAATCATCCAGAAGCAAGAAATAATATTCTCCTTGGGCTGCTGAAGAGTGGCAAGTTAATTCTTTCCAGAAGAGTCTTCTGATATTTTACTACTGTTTGCTGCTGCATGCTAATTTAGAATTCTCATACTAGCTTACATTTAACATTAATCACAGTTTTTCAGGCAAAAAAACAAGGCTGATATATGATTAAAATAGATGCTTGTAAGTTTCTTTGATTTGAGGCCAAATACACCACAGCTCCCTTAGTTTTTAGACAGGTTTTATCGAGATTCATTTTATTGAGCTATACTTTTTTCTTTTTCCTTCCATGCCAGTAATATTCTCATCAGAATTTAGATCAACTGTGAAAGAATAAACACTTTGCAAACTTTCAGTAATTCCATAAGGGATTTTCTAAATAACAACAAATTTGTAAACAAAAAAGATCATAATCAGCTTCATAAAATCAAACAGTAATTTGAATATAAATAACATTTTAAGAACAAATTATTAACATAAAAAATATTGTTAAGGCATTGCTCAGGTGACTAATTATATTGCTCCTACGGATTGTATTCAATTTCGATTGAAGTTACATGAAGAGATGTGGTTTTTCTTTTAAGAGCTTTTAAATAAAACATACTACAGAGTTAGCCAACTGGAATCTCAAATGCTTAATTTCATGGAACGATATGTACTGAAGCTCAGAATCAGATTTTTTTTTGTTTTCATTGCACTGACTTTTTTGGGATTTAGTTAAAATGTCCCTAAATCTAGGAGAAGAGGATTTGAATTCCTGACTTGAACCTAAATCCATTATTTTCTGCCATACTAAACACATCTTTAAAGTAATGTAAATGCAGGAGAAAATTATGTTTAACAGAAAGTTAATTGACTTATAACATAACATACTTGTCTTGAAAATATAGTTTATTCCTCAAGCCATCAATGAGCCCTTTGCTGCGGTATGACTGCCAAAGCAGCTCAGCATCACCTTCTGTTTGTGGACATGCTCACAAGACTACATATTTATATTCTACAGGCATTTCTGGGTGTATATATTAATACAGAGCAGATATTTTATTTTTTTTAAATGAAGAATTTCAGCTAAACCTGGCTGAGGGGGTCATGGCCCACAGCTCCTTTGTTGTTACGTAGCTGGTAGGTATGAGACAAGGAACTGTGAGACCAGGCTGGCAAGTGAAGAGAGGTGAAGGGCAGATAAATCAGAAATGCTCTTAAATTAAATTGGCCAGAAATATTTTTAAGATATAGTAATTAGATTTCATACACAGCTACTGAAAAGCATGAAGGAGTTTGTTATTAGGTAGTTGAAACAGCAACACTTCACACTAAGTATATCTGATTGGCGTTTCATTTCTGTGAAATAAAACAGTTATTGCATGTTAAATAAATACTGACAGATTGTTTTAAAAAACAGGAATAGTTTGATTATCTGTTCGATATTTTGACTTTCTAATCTAACTGTTTGGACTAACTAATAGATTCCCTACAAAGCAAAATGTCATTAAATATCTTTCTCTTAGCCTGTTGATATATCACCACCACCTACCTGAAGGAACCTAAGTAAGAGAAGTAAGGCATATAGAAGGCAATTAATTGCTAGAATTCCTAAAACTATATTATTGGTGCAAAGAGTCAAACATCTTAAACAGACTATTTTTCAGAATCTTGAATGTATTGAAGAGGAAACATATACAGCCTGCTTTTTTTCTTCTCTGTTTCTCTTACATGGGATAATTATATTTATGTGATAAGTGGCACTTTTAGTGTTGCCCGGAGCACTTTAAATTCCCCCTACCTTCAAGTTTGTTGGGATTGTTTCTGACATTTCAAACAGAAAAACGTCTTCAGAACAACTTGATAAGAACATCCCTTTCTTCTCCATCAGTAAATTTTTGGACAAAAGTGGATTCATATTTTTTTAAAACTCAGACAGATCCTTATTACCTCAGCCACCAGCAATATTCCTTTTTTATTGACTTTGAGAAAGTTGGGATAAAGGTTCCAGGGAGTTTTTCTCTGTACAAGAAAACTATCTGGACAATATCAAATGAGCTGAATGTAAGTGGTGTATGTCTCTCATTCAGCATGTTTCCAATGCTTGCTAGCTAATTAGTTCATTTAAGGAAGAGGAATTCATTGACCATATGGGCCAAGTTTATCCAGGGAAGAGGCAGGAAGGCAGAACTGCGGGTACTCGTCTGTGGAGGCTGTCAGAAAGCAGAATCCCTCCTCCTCTGGTGTGACCCTCGCAGGTGCTTGCCTCTTGTACTCCACTTACCCATCTAGAAGCTGCCAGAGTAAGGACTCCCAAGAGAAGTAACAAACTAGCAAAATATTCTCTGACAAAGCAGAGACACTGCATATACTTCCTTCATTACCCTCCCTTGGAGGGTATTGAACTTTGCAATTGATTTAGAACCTTTTAATGCTTCTATCAGAAACAACCCCTATGTGCTGCCAATTCTATCATAGGAGCACTTGTGTCGCTGTAATGATTTTGCTTTTATAAGAATTGGATTTTCAAGACATGGCACAAGATGAATACTTTGATATAAGCCGTAGGGCTTGCTTCTGAGTGTGCTATGCTCTCTGCTCAAATAGCTATCGCCAGTCAGAACTACTGATGTAAAGGATGGACAATTTGCTGGGGTAAAATTAGAATTGCAAGGCCGAACTGAAAACAAAATCTTACAGCAAACAAACCTTGCCAGTTTCTTGGCTTTCATAGTTTGGTAGTATTTTGAAGGCAGAAGGAGAAAGACAATCTTTTGTAGCGAACCAAAAAACAGATTTGAAAGACTTGCCTTTTCTCCTCCTGCTAGATTGCTTGACAGCTGGAGCCATGTTACTTTCACATCCATGTGTCAGTTTTGCCACTTTAAAGTAGACCTGTTGATACTAGAAGAGCTGCAAAAATTCTTGATTAGTGGGTGGCTTGTTTTCAACAGGAGGGCTCACCAAGAATGCTGCATTTTGGGTTTGAGCTGTGCTGGTGGAATCTGGCTTTTGCGCATGCTCTGCAGGATTTCATGCAGATAGGATTTTTGTCTTTTCCATGCAGCTCCCATCTCTGACTGACAGTTTTTGTATCCTACAGTTAATGTGGCTTCTGTGTTTTTCCAAAGCACTAAGAAATAAACACTGGTGTAAGTGCAAATGGAAACTGCTGCTTATTTCACATCCTCTCCAATTTGAGGCAGGACCAACAGGGTTGAAGATGACAGTACATATGTTATGACTGTTTCAGTTTTCAACATTCTATGGTTAATTTTACATAATCGGTTCCTGCTTAAGTTAGGAGCTTGCAAGTATCCTTTATAAGACATGGGAACAGATAAAGAGCTGGTGCAAGCAACAGAAAACAGATAATGTTAGTAAAAGAAACCATGTCCACTCTGAGGGAAGCATTAAGTGTGTCCCACATGGATTAAGACTCAGGTCTGTACTGCTTTTTTTTCCCCTATAACTGATCCAGACAAGTAGGATTAAGTTTAAGTGGTTACATTTGCTGATGCTGACTTGAGAGCGGCAAATACCAAGATAGCTTCCAGAGATACTGAGGAGGCAAAAATCTGCTTTAGCTCTGGGCTAGACTGTGTTTACGTGTTGTAAACAGCCTATTTCTGATCTCTCTCTCTAAATGAAGCTCAAGTTCATATTAAACAGGTTTTTTGAAGTCCAGTGAATATTTGGTACCACCTAATACTGACTTTGTAAAATATAATCTTGTTGCTACAGTATTTGATATTTGAGTTCATTTAAACTAACAACACAAAGCTAAAGCAAAATCTCAATTCTCTCCTTCTAGAGAAAGAAAAAAAATCTTATTAACACAGAAGAATATTTTTTGGGTTTGCTACCACACATAAGATTCTCTAACTATTCTTAAGTTCCTGAAGAATTTAATTTCTACTGTTATGCTCCATTTTTTTTGATGAAGCAGAAAGGATTTCAAATGTAATTACTATATAGGTGTGTGCATTTAATCCAAAGGAGAATGAAGTGATATAGAGGATTCTTTCCTTAATAATATAGAAGAATATATGTCTCAAACACAGATAATATCTCACAGGTGTGAGAAATTTAAAGCGAATTAGTTAACATTTTTTTTTTTTGGATCACTTGGAATGTAGGATACTGAGATTTGTGTCCTTGCTTTTCTCTTTATCCCTCTTGTGTACCATTACCATGAACCTATTACTTATTCTAACAGGGAATACACAGCTTTGCTTTATTAAAATATAATTTCTTGGTTCAATGGTCAAGCTGCAAAGCCTAAAACTCTTTAAACACGACCAAACATATTGCTTTAATTTCTTTCTTCTACATATTCTGGTCAGACTTAACTCAAAAGCATTTTACCAAGTAATATTTTTCATCTTCCATGTTAAACTTACAAATAAAGTGTTACATGCTACTATATACCTATATGGCTTTTTTTCCCAAAAAAAATTAATACAGTTTACAGTTAATATAAGAACTGGCCAAAGATTCCAGATAAATTCCAGCAAATCCACTGTTTTCACTTTAAAATGTGGTATTTCATTGGTTAGTTGCCTTGCTAATGCTTAATAAGCAGTGGTAAAAGTACTTTCTTAGTTTGACGTTCTTCCATCGTTTTTTAAGTCTATTTGATTCAGAAGCTTTATGATCAGATTGCTCAAAAAGGTATAAGAAAATTAACAGATATAACCTTCAGGGGTTGTATTAGCCTTTAAACACTTTGCCCTGTCCACCTTTACGCTTATGAGTACCTAAGGAAAACTGGTAGTGTGGATCAGTCCAACTCCACTTAGATGTGTTCAAAACTCAAGTGTCAAGGACTGTCCTAGGCTTGATTCCATGGCTTCTGTAGGAAATCTCCTTAAACTTAAATGTGACAATGTT
Organism: Tinamus guttatus; assembly: GCF_000705375.1. Next base: position 870,075 of record NW_010586452.1, on the reverse strand, counting down.
TTCACCACAGCTTTCTCAAATAACTGGAATTAAAATCAAAATCTTACGTTAATATAAAAATATGTTCACATACATAATTACAGTTGTGTTTTTAATAAAACATTATTGAAAATAAATGCACTGTAGATCTGCAGCCAAATTATTTAGCCCATAGATAAGAAAAACAATTTACAGAAAAATCAATTCAATATGTTGATGGGAGACTTTTGAAAAATGGAGATTGTTTCTGAAAGAGATTCTGATTTTAAATTTTAAAAATAACTCTATGCTGTTAAATACCTTGTCTCTTAGACAAGCATTAAATTGAGATAATCTGTTACTTTTAAAATGCATATTCTCATAAGGATATAATTAAACTGATATATCAAGGTTAAAAATTATAAAATAATATAAAAAGTATTAAAATTATTGAGATTATAGAAATAAAATAAATATTTCTCTTGATTTCGAATTACAAATAACTGCGATTATCTGCATTGAGAGAAAAATTACTTTTCTAAAGTATGCCTGCCCATCTTTCTTAGGAAAAGAATTCTCACTTTTAAGGATTAATGCATCTTCCTCTTTATCTGATTCAGAGCCATCCACAGACAAGATAAGGGAGGACATTTGCGTTGTATTTGGGGTGTAACAAATTGAGAACTCTAGTTATGTGTATATCAGTGTCACGTGTATATGACAGTGAGGAGAATATTGGATAACCAAATAAAAGATTTTCTTATGGCTGTCATCGGGTAGAAAAAGGGTAAACAAATATATAGGCAGCATAGCAAATATGTGGAAGAGAGGTGGCTTACCACATTCTTACAGCCAATTTCCAGCACTCCTAAGAGCAAAACTGAATTGCAAGCAGATGAGGAGGCTCCCACCGCCAGCTGCAGTGAGCACCCTGTGGAAAAGGGGTGTTAAGCCACATATCTTCCAAACTGTCACTCGCCTCAGCTGTGGCCTGGTACAGGGAATGGTTTCCTACTATGCAGGGAATGGTTTCCTTCTGTGCTTCTCTAGAGGGTTTCCCCTTTCCCCCATTGCTGCTTTCTTTAGAGCCACAGTGCAACAGAGCTCTAATTCTTGCATGTGTTATTTGGTACCTGAAAGAAGAAAATAAAAATCTTCCACTTTTCTGTCACAGTAATTAAAAAACAAACAAACAAACAAAAACAAACAAACAAACAAGACCCCACGGTACCCAGTTGGAACAGTTTAGTCTCTATACCTGTATAGAGGTTTCCATTTCTCCTAAATGGAGAACTGCACAAAACACTGTATCAGGCCATGGACTGTGGTGCTGCACTTTTTCACTTAGATATTCTTACTTATTTTCATAGTTGGTTATAAAAGCTGTCATTTGTTATTAGTATCAATGCTGCTTCAGCATTTGCTGTCTTTGAGAGTATTACAGACTATCAGAGAAGGAAAATATGCCACAGAAAACAAAACTTCTGATATCTATACCAGGATAACATAAAGAAACAGAATAATGCATATGAAGCGCAATAAGCAAACATGTCAGAAATCAGAAGTTATTTGGTTGTAGTGGAATCTCAAGAGAAGAGAAAAAAGACCAATTATAGGCTGACCATGAAAAATTCCTATCCTCCCTTTTAAGTGAAAATTCCAGAGACTGGGTAGACCCCATCATGAAATTCACATTTAAAATATTAATGTTATTTGTCTGAAAAATATTCAGTAAGAACTTCAGAATTTTACCTATGGAAATCTGAAAGCAATATATAAAACTAAGAAAATATTTATTCAAATACTAAGAGTGTATGCTATATGCAGTTGGAGCTGTTTAGCTCCAGTTTTGATGTTTAGCTGTCTTTAAATCAACACTCATTTACACTAGAAGGATATGGCTTAAAGTGACTTCAAAAAGCTTTATCTTCTGATTTCAAAAAAAAAAAAAACTTGCTTATTTTTTCTTTTCTTAACTTTTGCTTAAGATTTTCCAGACTCCACCGTTCACTTGTTCTCATTTTCTTTGAAAGGTTCTTTGAGCTTTTTAATTCCATTCACTTTGTCTTCAAACCTTCAAGTACCCAAATACAACAAATATTTTGTAGAATATTTAGTAATTACTTAGTACTATAAAGCATAGTAAATAGACAAATAGAACTAGAGAATTAAGAAACAAAAAAAAGGAAAGAAGAGAAAGAAAAAATGAGTGAGGCATATCCTTCGAGAAAGAGTTGGTAATGTTACAATCTTACATTAGCAGTCTTCATATTTTTTTTTGATTTTCACATAGTGTTGGTCTCCCTTGGCCAAAGGAAAACAGCTCTCTAGCAAAGCAATGAAGAACCTTTTGGAATAGAATAAATAAAGTAGAATAGAATAGAATAGAATAGAATAGAATAGAATAGAATAGAAATAGAAAAGAAAAACAGCTTTTGATATAAACATAATCTTACAGTCCTATAATAAGGATAAATGGTTTGGAAACTGTAAAAACATTCAAATTACTGGACATGTAAATGTGACAAATGTAATCTAGTTGCAAAACAAAATCTCATTTACTTGTGTATTTGTTCTTCACAAGAATTGCTGTAATAACTCTCTTTCAGAATTAGTTGATTCTCTTGCCCATATGCTACTCCATATGATTTTTTCATTATTTTGCATTTTTCTTTATATTGGGTTAAATTACCCAAGAAAATGCTTCAAAATGAACTCCAAAAGACTACTCTGTTTGAAGGCTTACAGAGAATATATATATACAAACAAATACATATATCTCTGCATGCTTAAACATGGTATTGTCATCTCCCAGACTAATACATTCTGACCTGTCTCTCTGATTCTGTAGTCTTGCCAGGAATGTGTCACAAAAAATGGAAAAGTATAACTGCATTAGAAATCAATTAGATTGTTATTGTAGAGTACACTCCTCTTTTTTAAAAAAACTGTTTTTTAAAAAGATGGGTTGGATTTTCATAAGGGCAGAAGGTATTTGGCTCCTTTTTTGGATTCCTTCTTGTGTTGCAATTGCCAGTCAAAATAGCTGGGCACATTGCATTTGTCCACAGAAAAGTTTTTGAGAGACATAGCTTTGTTTAACATTTCACATTAAGAGAAATCACAATTATAGCTGTATGATCACACACAGGATAAGGATAAACTTGAATTTTCATATAAATAGCCTCTTTGTACTGATTGATCTGCTATATATCACTGATTTCATTTGTGAAGTAACTTCTGAAGTAGTCTGGGGCTGTAACTAGATCTTCAAGATTTTAACTCTCCTTATCTCCTTATCTCCTTTATCACTCTCCTTAAAGAGCATTCTGAGCCATACTCTTATGTGTTCAAGAGCCATAGATGGCTTCAAAAGATCTCAGTTTATATAGCTAGTAGCTATAGTTTCAAAAGTAAGCAGTGCACAACAGCTGCTGTAGGGGAAAAGGATACATGAGACCCTGCACTAAGCAGAGTTCTTTTGAAAATCTGTTTCTGAGACGAGCTTTCAAAATGTTTAAGCTGGACAAGCTTTGCTTGTCCATCACTTGTCACTACATATGATATGTACTTACCTATGTTTCATAATTTTTATTTAGAAGCACTTGTGTTTTTAGTCCTCATGATTAAAGGATACTATAAATACCATATATTATTATTTTGCTGGCCAAGAAGAAGCAGACATGAGCAAGCAGAATCATTAGATGAATGTAAATTTCCCTTACACTTCATTAGAAAGTCATTTAGACATACAGGGCAACAGAATGGACCATATCACATAACTGGAGAACTGAGAATCTGAAGAAAATTCATCGGCAAAGCACTTGCATTTCTCAAAGCAAGCTGGCACTGTTCCCTTTTTAGTTCCACTACTGAATTTGACTTGTTCAAAAGTCTTTTTAAAGACACTTACATTGCACTCAGAGTAGGCACCATGCTAGCATAGACTTTTTAACTTGAAATAAGATGTAAAAGAATACTCTTTGAAATAGTTGTCTTATGGAAAAGGAAGGAAAATTTATTATGTGTTTATAGTTCAAGAACTATTTTATAGTCTTTAGAATTATATTCAGATACGTAACAAAACAAAGAAATATCAAAATGATCTTTTAAAATCAATTACAAAAGGACTTCTCTGTGATCTGAAAATACTTATATGTGATTCAAAACCAAAGTTTCATGTATCTACAATACAAAATATTTTTATAAGAAACAGAAAGACAAACAAGTCAGTAGATATTTTATCACTCACACATGTAAAATTCAGCCATTTTTTTGAAACCATTGTAAGCATTAAATTATTCTTAGCTGGTATTAAAAAGAAAATATCATTTTTTTGTAAGACCTAAAACAGAGGGGAGGTGCTGTAAATAAAAAATCTATCAAATCAAAACAGGAATATAAATGTGTTTATGACGTATATATAAAAAATATATGTGTGATATGTATACGTGACTGTCTTCAGTGAAATTATTTGAAATTTTAGTTCTTGAATAGGTGGTGGAAATTTAGAACTGAGACAAGTCTGTAAACCTGAGCAACAGATTCATAGTCACTGATGTGCTATGGCAGCTCTTTTGTGCTCCTGTAAGAGTTTGTCCTAGAAGCAGGACAATCTGAGAAAATTAGGTCCAAGGGAATAAAACGAGGGGGCAGTGGCATATTGAATAGCAGCTTGCTGAAGGGGCAGCAAGACATGTGCAAAAGAAGAACTCAGTTCCAGTGTTTTCTTACCCTTGGGAAAAAGCAGATATGGTTGCTTCTTGTCTGAAAAAAATGTGAAAATTACTTTCCCAATACAATAATAATTAATTATACAGGATCTCAGTCCAAGACAGAAAATGTAACCCATTTCATTGCAGTTTCACTGGGTAGAGAATCAGATAGGAGAAAAAAAAAATAAAAAAGAAATACTGAGATGGTAAAAAAGATCTTTATTCATCCCATGATCAGATCAGTGGTGTGTCTATCCTAGTGGAATAATAAGGGTTTATCTTATGTTCCCATTGTTCAGTACAGAAACAAAAGCAACATGTGACTATATTTCAAAGAAACTTGGCTTATATTTCAATTCTGCGTGGGGGTGTGTGATCTGCAGTGTAATCCACATAAGAAAGAAATCTTTAGCTTCAATATGGAGAAAACTGAGTAGCCTTTGTTTTACAGAAGGTCAGATCAGATGATCCATGTTTAATTTCTGATGTAACACCCACAAATATGCATTCATACGCCCATGTTTGTCTTTCATGAGGATCAGGGGAACAACTGTTATAAAAATCTATTGAATAGGGACCTAATGAAGCAGCCTTAAGTAAAACAAATTTTCTTAAACTTCTCTATGAGGTGAGCTCTTCTCAGCTGTATAATGAGACCTTTCAACTTTGCATCTGACCAGTAGTCAGGGACATGGATGAAAGACTGGCTAAAAAAAGTTCAAACAAAAAAAAGTCACAGACCTTGTTCCACAAACTGTACAACATGAAAACTGACTTTTGAGCTTCTTAGATAATTCACTGTCTATTTAATATTAACTAATTAAGTCCAATAGATCAGTTGTGAAATGGAAAGGAAGGGAAAGAAGAAAGAGTAGGAGAAAGGGAGAGGAAGAGGAAAAGGGAAATAGAAAAGGGAGAGGAAAGGAAAGCAGCTGAAGCAAAAGTGGTCCTGGGAGCAAGTTTTGCGCAACTCCGCTCTTCCTTTGGCAGCTCCTTTGCAACTCCCTCCACTGGGGTCAGTATGCCATCCCTATCTCAATCTTAACTCTAACCTTAAATGAATTCTAAGGCAGGGCCTGATCCTGAACTCCCATTCCAACCAAGGCCCAGAAACAAAAGTTATGGTGCGAACAACCTTTCGATGTCAACTTTCTGAGGCTGAGGCAGGAAATGACATTAAGGTAGGCTATACACCTTTCATTCCAATAATGGTGCTATCCGTGTTGCTGCCATAATGTTGGCTTGCCTGTGTGTAAGTACAATGAGTATGAATAGTTCTCCTTGTCTTGGAGAATGATTAATCACTAATCATTCTGCCCTGAAATGGAGTTTTTTTCCCCCATCTTTTCTGGGATTGTCGGCAGAGAAAACTCATAGGAGGCTATAAGGCAACTCACCGGTGACTCACAGATGACCTACAGCAATGTTTCTCTTCCTCACCTCTCTCCTCTTCACTATGAAAGCATTACTTCTACAAACTGAGTGGTCCCATTATTATTAGATAAAATATGGCTATTTTGGATTTGACTCAGAATGGTAAGACTGATTTTCAAATGCATGCCTTGACTAATATATTCAAAAATGCAAAAGAAAGAGGAACACATACCTAGAATCTAATTAATTTCTAACCATATCTTGTATTGCATATTCTTTTCATAATGTTTTGTGCTATTACCTAGACAGACTAACTCTTTGGTGTCACTCAATAATTATATATTTAAATCAAATGTTCTTGGGTAAAAATTTCAGTGGATAACACTCTCTATTATTTGAGACTTGTATAACCTCACCATGGCCTAGGTTGTAAAGGTTGAGAACAACCATTGGTTTCTCTGGGATTTAAGATTACTCAATAAGTAAGAAATTATGCTGATTCACAGAGATATGTATCCACACTAGAGGAAGTGAAATAATGCAATTTAATTGCAGAAGTCTTCCAAAATATTTTGTTTTTCCATTTCCACATCAGTTAAAACATTTTAAAGAGATTTCTCTAATTTGAAGATTCAAGCTTTCACAAATAAAAATAATTTTTATGTCCTTACTATCCCACTTAAAAAACATTTCCTCTTGTACTTTATATTCTTCCATAATTAAACTACTAAATGAAGTAGTTGAGTCCACATAGTATTTTAGCTTTTTAGAGTTTCTGCATGCATATTGTACTGTAACATTACTTTTATTAATAAATCTACTAGAATTAAAAGCAGTTGATAAAATTAAAAGCAGTTATCATTAGAAGTGAATATAAAACAACTTCTTAAATTTATTGACTGTTGATTGTTTAAAATCTCTGTATTATCCAGTGCACTGACACACAAAAAAAAAAAGAATAGAAAATTTATTCACTAGATGTACATGCATTTGATGTTGCTAGTTGTTGCATTTGATGTATTTTATCTTATACTATGAAGAAACTTTATTTTATGCAGAAAACGGGTTCTAGGCAGGTGTAAATGCAAAGTGCAGTGAAGTTAATAAAACTGATTTAATGGAGTTTTGCTAGGGTTTATAATTTTTATATCAGGTAAATTATTTTTCAGTCCTTCAAGATAAAGCCCTCTAAATATTGAAGTTTATTATCACTGTGGTTTTATGTTGAACACTTTGAATTATACAGAATGTATTTTAACTGCTTGTAAACAGAGTGAAAGTTCTATGGAAGAAACGGATTTGAACAAAGGTACTGAAATATAGCCAAATTATTAGTTTATGTTGAATCTCTATTTTTGCTAAAGTTCTGCCCAGGCTTTGAGTAGGTTGACAAAAAGTCCTTTTCAGTATTTAACCAGAGATTAAGTTCAATAAATTCACCTGAACTTTCAGGCTAGTTCACAGGTAGAGAAATGGCCAGGAGGACATTCAATTCTGTGTGGTCTGAAAGGTCCCTCACAATTTGTTCCATTGATTACACAGGGAGACTGTGTTGACAAAGATCCTAACATAAGTGACTTACTTAGCTAAGTTCTGGAACTTAGGTGGGAGAAAGAAGTGAATTAGGAAGTTGTTTTTGTAGAAGGGCTTTCCACAATATTTGGACATATTCAAGAAATATCTGCAATATATGATTGCCTGAACATCAACCAGTGTTTAGAAAAAGGAAGTAGTGGAGATAATTTTGTTTTTTATTGCTGTTATAAGGTTATGCTGAAAAATCAATGTTTTATAATAAAGAACAGCTCTTTTTTATATCCGTATCATGCACTTATAATGTGTCGTTTTCTTGGTCTAGATGTAGGCAGTTAACCTGAATTCAGCATATATTGACTCTAACCATGGCGGTTTTCTGAACTTTTCTCTGGCTCCAACAGCTGTATCGTTATATCAGAGTCTTTATTCAGCTCTTTCAAAGCCTCAGGTAGAAAGAGAAACACAGATGCAGATCTTTGGAAGGTACTTTAAAAAATTCACTAAAAATAAAAATACCTAATTTGGCAATTAGCTACAATGGATCCTTGAGCACAGCATTGTATCACATTCTTTTTTTTTTTTTTTCCCTTTTCTCCTTTACCCTGTAAAGTGAACCATATGCATCTCATTATCTTTCCAAATTAACCTTGATTAGATTATAAATTGAACAAATCAAGAAAGCCAGGCTTGGCACCAGAAAAAAAATAGTGTTCATGAGCAATATATGACATATGGAACGTGGGAAAACCTTTTATCCTTCCCAGATACTGCCTATATTGCTATCTATATAGCTATACATTGTACCTCTTTGTAAAAGTTTTTGTACATAAGCAGCTACTGAACAGCCCTGGCAACATTAGCTCGTATAATCTAAGAGGTCAGAACCTTTTCCAGGAAGACCCCGAATTGTTGTAAAATATGATGAACTCAGCCAGTTAATTCATAGCGGAATTTTGGCTACAAACAACTTGCACAACAAAAACTCCCAGCGTCCAACCAGTGTTATAGTGGACATGAACCTGTCAAGCATCATGGAACTCTGGAAATTAGAAATGCTTTGATCATCAGGCAGTGACTTAAAAAGCTTTCAAAATATCTGTCTGCATGTCTGAATACATAATTTCACTGACAAAACTGCTCACTTCAGCACTGATATTTGCCAGATACTGCAGTTTAACTGTGCATCTTAATGAAAAAAAATGTACATACATCTATTGGTATGTAATGATCCACTCACTTAATGAGGCTGTTATCTCTCATAGTGGGGCTGTATCAGATTGCAACTGGTCATGAGAACTTCTCACTTAACCTTATGAGGAGTAAGCAAACTCTAACACTTTAGCTGGGATAAGTGAGTTGCCTACCATGGTACGAGAAATTTCATATGAAAGGTATCTTTGTCATTGGTGAAGTCAACTGGACTAAGTAAGAGAGAACAAAGCACAACAAACACAAATACTAATTTATTTTGAATTTATTTCATGAAGAAAATATAAGCTTGGAGATTAGCTGCCCAGAAATCAAATGATGTAGTTTGACTTTTGATGTCTAAAAAACACTCATATCTTAAAACATGATGTCTATTATGTTAAAATGATATATATATATATATATATTTTAATATGGAATATCTTTATCTAATATTGTGTAAAAAATAAAATATTGCAGTTTTGATACAGAGCATTCCATTTGGAAGGTGCTCAGAGAAAATTGATTTGGAAGCTATGAATGTTTAAAGTTTGCAGTAAAATGTTATCCTCTCTGTTTATAAATAATCATAAATTAAACTAATTTTATTTAATATAAAGCATACAGATTACAATAATATCAATATACAGGTCTAAAAACATACTGATTATAACCATTGCATGCAATTACAATTAATTCTTCTTGTTAATTGAAATTCTAGAAATTCCAACATTCAAAAATTTAAAAGAGAACCATGTACTTTTTCCCTTTACCTAAACTACTGGCAAGAATATTTGCTTTGTCCTGGTATTTGGTCACTAATTTCCCTTAATAATCTTATTTCATCTTTATATCTTAGAGCATTGTACTTCAAATGATAAAATTATCATGTGTATATTGTATTATTGACTTTATACATCTGTGTGAATTTCACAGATAGTGGTACTTTGTATATTGTTTACTGTTGGGCCATTTAAAATGACATACAAACATGTAAACACATATTACAAAAACTTCTTTCTGAATCTCTTTTTTGATTGTCATTTACTTTTTATATAATATCATTATGCTGAATCTAGAGAAATAAATAAATAAATATGAATGAATTTATAATAATTCTTTGTTAAAGACTGCAAGAACATAAAAGGATGCTATAAAGAAGAAAGAGATTAATTATACTTCATAGTCAAGGAAG
>NW_010586452.1:770345-860067 GCF_000705375.1 Tinamus guttatus | reverse complement strand
TTAAATATTAGGACAAAAGATTTACTGCTGGAAGAATAGTTAAACAGTAGAATAAGCTGTCAGGGAAAGTTTTGTAACTGCCATAATTGGGATTATTAATGGGTAGAACAGATGCCCAGTGAACAAAGATAGGTTACAGATAACAACATCCAGTTCTGCCATGATGTAGATGGATTTTAGTGTCCAACAGACAGATTGTGCAGTAGTTATATTGACTCTCACTGGATGAAGCAAATTTCTTCTGCCCACGTGCCTCTTGAATGTGTGAAACTTCCCCTGGAAAAGCTCACTACCTGAATGAACAAGTCAGTTAAGTCTTGGTAGCCAAAGCTCCTGACTATTCTCTAAGCATCACTAGTTTCTTCCTTAAGTGACTCAAATTTGTATCTGAAAGATTTACTACTTTTTGAGACATCATGTTCATTCTGAAAATCTAATGCTTATAAGGTTATACACTTTATTCATATCAGTATAACACAGAATGTGTGTAAAATATATATGGATTTGTTCCAAATACCTGTATTTCAATGGTACCACAAAATATTTCCAGTCCTTCTATTCATAGCAGAAGTATTGATAACATTTATTTATTTATTTAACAAAATCATTGGAAACAGGAACTAAGTCAGGAATCTGGTGGTTAAAACCTCAAGAATTCATCTTTTCCAAGCTGGTTAGTATTTCATATTTTGTATGTCTTGCAGAAGAATGTGGAAGCTTCATGGAATAAATTAATGTTACTAAATTTATTAGAAAACTGTTTTCAGGCATCAAACACCAATTGTATATGAAATCACCAATTACATGTTCAAAGCATTGTCAATAATGTCACTTAATTGCATGCCAGGGTATTAAATTCAATCCAAATGTTAAAATGTCCTTTTGAGATTGATTAGTTTATTACATAAATGCATTAGCTGGTTACTTAAAATTGATTAGTAAGGTTTTAGTTCAGTGCAGGAAATTGCTACATTAAGCCAAGCACTTCTCTCTTTATTCTTCAATTGCATAAAATACCCCACATAACACTGCAACTGGGAAAAAAAAATGCATTGGCCTTGTTCAGAAATTCTACCCGTACCCACAAGAAGCCAAAGCTGGTTTGCTTCAGGAATAAAAGTTTGGCTGTTTGGCTTACAGTACATAGGCATGCTGGAAACAGCTCAGAACAGAAAGTGCATCATTCATAGCCCTATTCTTTTATTAGTAGCAAGATTCAGAGAATCAAGGCAGAACCGTGAATTTTCAGTGCCTTCCTGGAAAAAGATATGATCTTTATAGAAAGCCCTATTCAGCATACATTTGGTTCTGGAAAAACAGCCAAATGCTACAGGCTCTTTAACTCCACAGGGTGCTCATCACTGTATTTCAGCATGTGTGGAGGTACCTCTGTTTTGACAGGCTGAGGAAATTACAATTAAATTCTGGCTCAGTCTGATCAAGAGAGAGAAGGCAGCCATTTGCACCTCAGTGGTCTGGTCAATCATACTGCCCAGAGATGACTCTATTTGTGGGGTCGGGCTCTCCACAAAGTTGCAGTACTTCCCTCCACAAGTTGTCTGGAATGACTGCTGCTGCATTTGCACACATTTTAATGAACCATCTTCAGGTGTTCAAAGCAATTTTCCAAGGTTCAGAAGACCAACCTGCTATGCCATCCTCAGTCTGAGCTGATGCAATTTCAAGCTACACAAAAAAACCTCTACTTTATCACATTGCAGCCTCTGTCATCTTAAAGTATTACCCACATTTTTTTTTACTGAAACTCCTTTACTTGCCTGAAGAAATGAAAGGTACCTGGACTGAGCTGAGTAGTAGTTCTTTAAGAGGCAAGAGTAACTATTTTGAAAAACATCCCTCAGTTATAATCCTTTAAGTTCTTAAACACATTTGATTAATTTCCTTTATTTATGAATATTGAAGAAAATTAGCTTGTTCCTTAGAATAATTGGGAAGTATATTTTTGCGGTGAATGCTGCAGTTATAAAAAAAAGTACATAACAACAATATGGTTCCAAGTCCAACTGATCATTCAAACAAGACCATAGAATCAGCTCACTCTGAAATTTTAATAGTTTGGATATCAAATCTCTGTGATTAATGCATTATACTTAGCTGCTTGCAAAGAAGTACAGACTAATCCAAATCAGGATTATTATTTTTTAGCTAACAAACAATTAAATATCATAGCTGAACAAAGAAACAAATATAAATGAGATGAAATGACTTGAATAAATTATTGCTTACAAGTCATTTAACTTTAATAGGTCACATAGAGTTCATTAAGCTCTCAAGAAGAAAATATTGTAAAAAACTTGTAAGGATGAACTTATAAAACAAATAAGGACTTGTTCATTTTTTTTAGTGGAAATAGATTTGAGAGCAGTTGCTAGATACTCTGAAGTGAACACATGGGAAATGCTGAGCTTTTGTTTTTGAGCTTATTTTTAAGTAGAAAGAAATCAGCTAGAAGTAATAGAATGTGTAAAAGTTTAAAATTACCAGTTTTATCTGTATGGTTGTAAAACATATTTTTATTGATTTACTGGATCTCCCCCAAAATTATCCTAGGTTCCCTTGTTTTACTGCTTTAAGATATGTGAAGATGTGTGAGAAGGGGATTTATTTTTTCATATCCTTGTGTTGGTATAGGTTACAGCACCTGTTCTATTCCTTAAGGAGGTACCACAGCCTGTTCTTCACTGCATATTCAACTCTTCTGACTGCACATCTACTCAGTTTCAATAGATTCAAACACAAATCACTGAAAATAAGCATCAGATATTTTTTATTTTGAACTTCAGAATGTAAAATGTTAATGGTCCTAGGAAGTTCTTAAAATTCAGAAATATCACCATTTAAAATAATCAGCAACTTCTTCTCACAATTGACTAAAATCAAGGATTGGGAACTTCTCAGTGGAGCTAGTAACAGGCTCTACTGCTATTTCTTTATGAAGTTAACCCCTTTACTTGATAAGAGCATTCACGACCCTGTTGTTTCAAACTGACATAAAAAATTTTTACTATATATAAGTATTTGCAAAATCATATCAATCAATATTTTTTACTCTATGGACTGCTCAAAAATCTGCAATCTCAGCTGCTCATTATATGCACTGGCTTTTTAAACTGTTAGTGTTAGACTCTGTCCGCTGAGCACGAGTGACTGCTTGTCTAAAATACACACAATACTCTGCTTCTTCTGTCTGTAAATGGTATAATGGCACTGCTCACTTCATCATATTCTCCAAATTTAATAAATCATATTTATCAAGCAGAGAAAATTGTTCTGTGTTAGCATCTTGCTTTTGGGTAGGATAATAACTAATAGGGTAACTGTGTGGGAAAATAGATAATTAATCAGAATCAATAACCAGTCATTATATATTCTCAATGAACCCTTGAAGAAGTTATTCATGCTATGATTCAATTTTATTTTGGAATTCACATTATTTGGATAATCCAGCTGTTGTGTGAATACTTGTAAGTGATAAATAATGTAAGATAGTAATCACAATTCCAGATTGATGGTACTATTATCAAATATATATATATGTAAGTTTAAGATTTTGGTTTCTCTTTTAAAGTGTTGGGGGTTTTTATTACTTTATGTATGTTCTTTATTTCTTAGATAGCTCAGTTTTTGAAGAAGCAAAATGGGGCTTCTAGGTTCTGTGTAATCTTATATTTAGTTGGTCAATGTTCTATGAAGAACTTTTGTAGGCTGCTATATAGCTATGTGCGAGGGAGGTGAATTCATTTTGTTCCTTATTTTCACAACACTACCTACAAAGCTCCTCAGAAATTCTTCCATATGCTGGATTTCTTTCATTTTTTTGGAGCAAGATTCCATTTTTATTTATCCATTTTTTCTGTGTGTTTCATGAGCATATGTTTGATTCATAGAGCCATAGTCAATATACTACCAAGTAGAAGGTTAAATTGCCACCTGTAGAGTTCTAGGGTGCTGCAGTTAGAATGCTTTCCAGCCCAAGCCTAGCTGATTTAGTTCAAAGTCAAATAACTCAGATATTTCTACACTGTTTGAGGCTGAATTCTTCAGCGTGGGCAAAAAAATGAAGGGGCTCACAGTAACACAAGTCTCAGTTTTCATACAGTGAAGCTTGGGTAGCTAGAAAAATGCACTCTCTATAACTAAATCTGTTTTCCCATGAAGACAAAGATTTTCTTTTATCTTTTCTTCTCTACCTTTCCCCTTCTCTTTCAAAAAATAAAACTAATAACCTCCCCTCTCCCAAACCATTCTCCTAAATGCAAAAAACAATCTGTGTGACCATGTATGTGTTTTGTCAATAATGACACTTATAGTTCCTTGAGCATCTAAGTGTAATGTGCTTGTGTTCTACTATTTCTGCCCATTTTATATTTAAAATATTTCTCCAGATGATTTCTCATACCTATCCTACTACTTCCAGCTTGTTATTTTAGTCTTTCTAAACACAAGAATGCCATCACTTTTTACCTTCCTCCTGGTTTCCTAAGAATCAATATTTCGCTACTTACCAATCAATACCATTTGGCTGGACTTTGCAACTGATACACATCTGGTTAACTTTAAGAAAATTACCCTGACCTTGGACTTGGTAGGAATTCTAAACTCTTGTAAAAGGTTAGGATCAAGTTATTCTGAAACTAGATAGATTACTATTAGGGGATAAAAATGTTCCCAGTATGCTGCTGTTGAGGTAGCTCTGTGAGCGTTTCATGATGTGTCATACGAATAGCACCTAGGTGAGAACCCACTGGTTTTGCAGTGGGTTCAATAGACAGCAATTGAAAGACGTTGAGATGTATTGCACAGAACGATTAATATTGGAAGGGACCTTTCAAGATCATCTTGTCGACATCCCCCACCTGAGGTCACCTAAAACATGCTAAACAGGATCACGTTCAGATGGATTTTGAATATCTCCAGAGAAGGAGACTCCTCAAGCTTTGTGGGAAACCTGTTCCAACGCTCTGTCACCCTCTCAGTCAAGAAGTTTTCCCTTAAATTCAGGCAGAACTTCCTGTGCTTCCCTTTACAGCCATTGCCCCTTGTCCTGTCACTGACCACCATTGAGAATCTGATGACATCTTGACATGCTCCCTTATGGTATTTATACACACTGGTAAGACCTCCTCTCAGTCTTTTCTTCTTTAGGCTGAACAGGCCCAGCTCCCTCAGACTCTCTTCATAGGGGAAGTGCTCCAATCCCGTGATCATCTTTGTGCTCTACGCTGAACTCTCTCCAGTAGTTCCATGTCCCTCTTGTATGGGGGAGCCCAGCACTGGACACATTATTCCAGATGTGGCCTCACTAGGGCTGAGTAGAGGGGAAGTTCAACTCCCTCAACCTTCTGCCAACACTCTTCCTAAGGCAACCCAGGATACCATTGGCTTTCTTAGCCACAAGGGCACATTGTTGGCTCATGGCTAATTTGTTGTCTTCCCATGTTGTTCTCTGCAGAGCTGATTTCCAGAAGGTAAACCCACAGCCTGTACTGATACATGGGATTATTCCTCCCTACATGCAGGACCTTCATTATAGACAAATCTGAGGCAACATGCCCGAGCTTTCAGATGGACAACTTGATAAGAGTCGGGTGTTACAGCTATGTCTATCAATCATCATCTGAGGCTGTGATTTTAACTGATGGTCTGAATCCAATATAAATAAACATTCAGATTTCAGAACCAGGATCACAAATATTGTTGCACTTAATTTGTAGTAAAATGATAATATTGTCAATGAGAGATTAGTGACAATATTGATAATAGAACTAGAACTTTCTCTGTGCCACCTTCACCTTGTCTGAAGCACATTGCCAATGTTTTTGAATGTGTATGAGGAAGAACTTCTTTACTGTGAGGGTGACAGAGCCCTGGAATAGGCTGCCCAAAGAGGTTGTGGAGTTTCCTTCTCTGGAGATCTTCAAAACCTGTCTGGATGCCACCCTCTGCCACATGCTCTAGGTGTCCCTGCTAGAGCAGGGGGGTTGCACTAGAGGATCTCTAAAGGTCCCTTCTAACCTTAAGTATTCTGTGATTCTGTGTGATTCCCTGAGTGGAAAGCTTTCTGTACCTCTGATGCTGCTATGCCTGTTCTGGCAGGTGATTGTTTGAATCACCAGTTTAATATCTTTGACAATCACCATATTCACCTTGGAAAAGTAGTAGAGTAATTCTAGAAGATTAAGAAAAGGATGATTGTAAGTTTATAGCCAGGTGTAACAATTGAAAGCCGAGCCACAGAAGCTTTAAATTGGAGAAAAAAAAGGTTGGACTAGAGAGCTCTATAGAGTATATCAATTTTGCTGCTTTAGTTTATGTAAATAAATGAGAAAGTTCTTTCTAAATTGTGGAAGACATGTGGATATTTTAAATAAACACATGAATTTAATGCTGTTAAAGAGAAGGAAAGGCAGTTTGCCAAGAAAACGAAAAGCTTGAACTACTCACTGTACAAAAGCAATGTGGATTTTAATTCCTTTACTTTTGAATTAAGACATATGTTGCCCGTTGTAACTCGCACTATACCTGTTGAAGACATCTGTTATCCGGTTGTTCTTTAAAGTGTGATGGAGTCTTGGACAACCTCTCATTGTACCTATACAGTACAAGGAAGCCTTATGGATATCCAAAGGAAACTAAAAACCCAAAGTGTTTATTTTATTTTATGACTAAATTTGGTTGCTACTATTTAAGCTGAATAGTCTCTTATGCTGTTATTAATCCAACTGGAATCCTGAGATGAAATCCTGTCTGCTTTGAAATCGGCAATAAAACTGCTGGATTTTAATGAAAGCTGGATTCCATAAGAATAAGCTATTTAGATGAAAAATAAAGAAAGCTTAGAAGTATAATACATAATGTTTGCTTCATGAGAAATCACATGAGCTCCTGATTGCTAGTTTTTAAGTCTATCCAAACACTTTGCCTTTTAAAATGTTAGTTTTAAAATGAATATCCTTGCATTTTAGACATATGGCATCTTAAGGATTCAGCTGCATCCTCAAAATGACATGGAAAGAGAAAATCGGGTGCCTATCCAGGCTAATCTCTCCATAAACTAACTATTGCCCCCTGAATTTATTTCAGCTGTAAACACCTGCATCAAACATGTGGCTGTGTAACATCTCTTGCCATTTTCTGCACAAAGCAAGGAGGGGCAAATAAGATGAATTGCTAATTTCTGGAGAAGAATCCATACCTTCTCCAAAGATCACACATTCTCAAGACATCTCTGCAACAAAGCTGGTCAAAAGTGAAGGACAAACTTGCTTTCTTTAATTTATTTATTTTTAATTGGAAAATGTTCCACACAACAGGCTGTGGATTGTGAATTGCATCCATATGAGTTCAGCTCCTTGCCAGGAAGGATTTTTTTTAGGAAAAACTGGGACAGTTGAACTCTGGTTTTATGTGGTCGTCCACACATGGTAAAGTAACATGGCTCACCCTGTCTTCATTATGAAACTGAGCATGGTTTACCACAGTAGAGTCAGGTTTAGTAAATGAGACCAACCTTCATCCATATTCTTAGAAAATCCTGACATATCATTAGAACAAAGTCGATCTGGAATGTTGTTTATACAAGAAAGTTTCTCCACATTTGAGCTGTTTTTGAAGGAAAACAGGCTGTGCCAACACAGCTTCTTCAAAACAATGAATTTAACTATTTAGAAAACCCTGAACAGTAAGACAAGGGATCATGGTAGAAACAGAAATCTGTTTTCATATGATAAATTAAACCATACATAAGACCCAGCCTACTGTTTTACTAAATAGTAGGCTAAGTTTCTACCTCCAGAGCAACAAAGCATGGATATAATCAGAGACAAATATAATTCCACCAACACCTGAGACTATCTAGAGCTGACAAAAGACATGAACTTAAGATGGAAAATGTATAAAGATATTAGTAGTGTCAGTGTGGCCGACAAAATATACAAAAAAATAGTTTATTTCTTTGTCTGATCCTGTTCTCAACAAGACAATAGAAAGAACATCATAAATTTATGCACAGTATGAAGGGAGGATGATATCTGTCTGCAAAAAATTAGTAGAATCTATGCAGCTGCAAAACAAAATACCAAAATGTCAGCAGAGTTAGTAGATTATAATTACTCTTGGCATAAACAGGCATTTTAATATCCCAATTTCAAACTACTTGAATTCTCATGCAAAGAAAATGGCTATTGCTAAGTATCTGCCATATTGTAAAAATAATGAAGTGTTAAAGGCTTAAAATACAATCACGTTTGAAATACCATATCTGAGCATCCAGCTAAATGAGAATCTGCTTGAAATATTATGCACCTCTTGTGTCATATATTTTATGCTCTATTCCCTTCCTTCTGAAAACTCCTCCTGTGTATGGGGATTTAAATCATGGTGCAATGTTGTAACATATTAATTGTAGAGTCAAGAACCAATAACTGTGCTAATGTACGTGTAGATGCAATATCACAGTTTCCCAAACTAAACCATAAAAAGCTTGGCTTCTAGTATTATACATGTACATTTTAGTTGATATTTTATGTAGTGATTACATGAGACAAACCATAGTACATGCCTTCTTGAAATAATATTTTATGAATTCGCAGCTGAGTCTAGAGATAGTGATGAATAAATCAGGATAAATTCATTATCATTCCAAGCAGTTATCTGAGGGTAAAGCTCACTGAAGTTCTCAGTTCTTAACACCACAGATTTTCAGTAAGTTAAGTCAAAAAACTGTGTGTGGATTACTTCTTGCCCAAAGAATTCCCAAAGGTGACTGTATAGATTTTATATAGACTCAGAGTTCCCTTCCTCTGATTGTAGAAATAGATGGCTAAAGAAATATGTCACTGGATGCCACACTTAAATAATGTGTTGCAAATGGAGGGTAAAGTAACAAATACAACCACATCAAAACCTTTCTTAGTAGCTTAGTCATGACTAACCTATACCTCAGTTGTGGCACTGCTATGACTATGGAAAAGAATCATAGAATAATTGAGGTTGGAAAGGACCTTTGTAGATCATCTAGTCCAACCTCCCTGCACATGCAGGGTCACCTAGAGCATGCTACACAGGATTGCATCCAAGCGGGTTTTGAATATCTCCAGAGAAGGAGACTCCACAACCACTCTTGGCAAATATTCTTAAAATCATAGTAACATCATAAAAAACAAAAAATGTACCATTTCTATCCCAGAATTATGCACTTACTAGGCTAGGGAAAATATGCCTACTTTTTTTTATATAGTGGCAAGTCAGATGCTATCTAAACCAGATGCTTTTTATACAGAGAAAGAAGGAGTTGGTTATTTGTTTCCAATTAAATAACATCTGTATTTTACCAATATGGAGGCCTTCATTTTAGGAAATGGAATAGTAATAGGATTAGCTGTTCTGTAGGCATGTGATCATTACACACAAGCTTTGTCTTTCATCCTTATTGACATCTTAGTATGTTAGCAATAAGCCCTAAAATAGACTCTACCTTTCCCACTAATTAATTCCTTTTCTGATTTTGTGTTGCCTTCAGTTCAGATCAATTCTTGCTTTTTCTTTGGAACAGCCTCATTGTGCAGAATCTGAATCTGTGTTCAGACCGGTACTGGAAGCAGTACATTTAGTGACCAGATTGAACCAATAAACATCAAGGACATTTGAACTAGAGAACCAGGTGTTGCTAAGGAGCTCTAGAATGAGCTGAAGCTCATTCTTGGAGCATAATACTGTTTTGCCAGGCCTCTAGTGTATAACTATCATTTTGCACCATATAAAGTGAATATTCCCCAGGTAAAGTCAATGAACTCAGTAGACCGTAATGAACTCTTTTTTTTCGGCTGCCTCCCTGTCTTGCCTAGCTTCTTCCTGTTTGTTTTGAAAGGAAAACTCTCCCAGCAAATAGTGTAAAGATTAACACAGTGCAGCCCTGTATGAATGAAGATATGAATTTATAGAATCTCAATCTACTAGAAGAGCTTAGATATTTTTTATCTGGATATTTACTTTTTACTCCCCATTTTATAACATTCTATAAAAGGAGTATTGCCTCCCTGTCTTGCTGTTACTGCTGTTGCTGCAATGATCTTCAGGGCTGTAGAAAAAGTATTTTTGTATTAACTCCTGTACAAGAGGGATATTTGTGATGTGGGGGAGAAGAGACTCAAACAGCAGCAAATCCATAAAGGAAGGTATTTATCTTTGTTTAGGATTCCAACAATGAGGAAGAAAACTCACTGTAGTTTTCTAATTCCATAATCCATTGGGAATAGCCAAAATATGGATCTGTGACTACATACTACCCTCCTCCTGTGCTATTTAAAGAATCAGAGAATAAAAGTGCACATCAGTGCTATTACAAATTTAAATCTGGAGAAGGATACAATTTCTATTTTTGATATAAAGTCTCTAAGCTTTCCTTCCCTGTCTAGACTATACAGCAGTCCAAAAAACAATCCTATACTCTGTAAGATTTCCAATTCAGATTTCGCTTTGGTAGCTGACCCTTTCCTTAACCTGTCCTGAACCAAAATACCAGATCCAAGCTACCTGAGCAATATGGAATCAATATCATCCCATCTGTGGCTTGTTTTCCTTTTTATCACAGATTCTTTTTATCTGTCATTTCAGAAATCCGATTTATGAGCCAACTTTCCAAAAGACATATACATCCAGAGATAAATGACTATTGCACAGTGACCTATCTTCCATTCTTGTCCTGATGTGCCTGTAAAGGAATGTTGAACAGACTTTTTTTTTTCTTTTCTTTTCTTTTTTTTTTTAATTTTATTGAGGCTCTTTGGGAAGAATTAAGAGTACAATAGACTATCTTGGAGCTCAATGAACTTTGCAAATTTTTAAAGATAAGCCTTTGAGAAACAGATGAAAAAATAATTAAAAAAAAAAAGATACTGAAGCAAAAATATTTCCTAGATAATTAAAAGATCATCATAGTCACCACCACATTGATAGTGTTGTGAGAAAGAGCATCTAGACCATAAAGAAGACAGATGGGACTGTAACATGCAATAAGAAACAGATGTAGATAAAGCTTTACACATGTAAGTGAAGGAGACTTCTCTTGCTTTAATGTTTAGGCAAAGCAAGGGTCTCCATTAACATATCTTTTATTGGCTGGGAGGACTAAGGAGACTGGGATTTAAAAAGAAAAAGACAGTGAGAAAGAGAATGTCCAGCTCTGAACTGATTGTGTTTTGTAGCAACAGAAACCTCAGTGTCTGAAAAGTTAATGTCTTTCTGATGTTTGTTTCCTGTAATTAGTGAATTTAGTGATGGGGACTGATAGTCCTACATACTAAACCCTTTTATTCAGACTCTGAAGGGAGTGTAGGCAAAGTCAGTGTGAGTATCTATTAAACTTCCCTGTGAATTTTTAACCCTGACAGGAAATTAAGTCCTAAAACCACAAGTGGGCAGTTCATTTTTTGAAGGTCCTTTTGCTCTTTTTGGAATCTGCCAGATAATTCCCATTACTCAGGTGATATTTAAGACACCAGCACCTCTTCATGTTTGTCTTCTAAATATTGGGTGTTCATCTCATATCAGGACTACCATTGCAACAGTCTTTGCCAGAATATTGGAAGTGGTTTTTTGAGGCTTAAATATATTTAAATAAGTGGATCTGTTTAAAACAAAAATCTCAAATGGCAGTTTGTTGTCCAGCTGCCCTTACATAGGTCTGCATTTAATTGAAACTCCTTTTGGATTAAAGAGTTTTGCTGCTTTTAATTACCAGGCCATGTTGAATGTTCTTATCTTTTCTGATAGACAAATCAAGATGTTTTTAACTGATCCCCTTTCCTTTCCTTTCCTTTCCTTTCCTTTTTCTTTTTCTTTTTCTTTTTCTTTTTCTTTTTCTTTTTCTTTTTCTTTTTCTTTTTCTTTTTCTTTTTCTTTTTCTTTTTCTTTTTCTTTTTCTTTTTCTTTTTCTTTTTCTTTTTCTTTTTCTTTTTCTTTTTCTTTTTCTTTTTCTTTTTCTTTTTCTTTTTCTTTTTCTTTTTCTTTTTCTTTTTCTTTTTCTTTTTCTTTTTCTTTTTCTTTTTCTTTTTCTTTTTCTTTTTCTTTTTCTTTTTCTTTTTCTTTTTCTTTTTCTTTTTCTTTTTTTTTCCTTTTCTTTTTCTTCTTCTTTTTTCTTGCCTAATCACACAGGTCAGAATAGTCTGGAGATTTCCAGGGTGACATTTTTGGAATGCTGATCTCCTGTGTCATGGGGATATCTCCTGCATCACCTTTCAGTATGTCTTCATACTGCTATGTATGCTACCAGCTCATGGAGTCACTGCCAGACTTTGTCATACGGTTGATGAGGTTTACTGAGATATTTCCTAGTATGTGTGTTTTACTGTACTCCAGTATACAAAGATAAAATTGCAGACAACTAAGAAAGTACTTGGGTCAGATTATTATCAGAGATATTCAAAAACGGAGGCCCAGCACTAAGACATACATTCTGCTGTTAGGTCTCTGAAATATTTATATCTGGAATTCCAAAGCTTTATCTCCAAAGTTTTACTCTGCCCTTAATTCCAACTCTGGTCAGAAATTCTTCAAATAAAGAAATGTAGACAAAATAATGCAAGGATAATGGCAGCTCCTCAGATATGTTGTATAATTTCCATGGATGGATTTAAAGTTTATGATGTCCCAGTTAAGTTCACAAGTGGAAGGCTGATGCCAGAATAGATTATTCTAGAATTGCATAAAATTTAAGAAAATATTATAAAACTCATTTTTCGTGGGCAAAAGGAAATATAAAAGAATACCTCACCCACTTTACCCATACACTACTTGCATCCATAGAAGATTTGGGTTATCTTGATTAGATGTATTTGTCAAAAAAGATCAGAAAACAAGGTCAGTAACCTTCAGCAATTTGTTAGGAACTCCTGAAGTTAAAGAGAGGTTCAACTCTTCTTGAATTCATCTAAGACAGAGAATTGAACTAAGTATAAACTTCCAAGAAGAAAACATTGGAGTGTCTCATTAGGAAAAAGTCCAGTCACATAGACATAACACAAACAGACAGTGGTACATTTTCAAACACAGATCCGGCATTGCTGACATGCCAGTGATCCAAACACAATCATAAGACCAGAGTTCAAGCTGTGGGTTTTATTGGGGGTGGATTTCAGCCTACAATTAGAAGCGCACTTTCCCTTCTTTTTCCTTGCATCCTTCAACCAAAGAGCACACTAACTGGGAGCGTGGTTTTCAGGATGCTTTTGTCTCACAGTGTGACACTGACATATCAAACAGAAGGGACCAAAGGAACACTACTCCGAAGGAGTCATGCTGCCTTGCTCGGGTATGTTGGGACTGTGAACTTCAGAGTTAAGCTTGCACGTATAGCTAGAACTTGATATCCTGACATGTATCTCATCTTTCTAAGCAGTCGCAACACCCAAGCTTCCCCCAGAAATGTTCAGGTACCAAGTCTGTCAAGCACATTCTTATTAATCACCTGCTAGCAACTAGATGTACTCCACATTAATCTATCATTACTAAAGAAACTGTAGTGACTAATCACACCTTGCAATTGAAATCAGCTGGGTATGATACATGGTCACTTGCTCCCTATACTTACAGCTGTGCAGGAGCCTCTGGAAGTCTTTTCTGGAGGAAGATTGAGAGTGAGAGATATTGTACATATTTTTAATCATTCTCTTACACAGAATGACTTTATTTCTATTGGCTCTATCTGGAACTAAGGTTACATATCAAACATGCACACATCTCTTATACCCAAACACTAAGCATTTGAGATAACTTAATAGCCATAATATAGCTGTGGTAAATATCATGTGCTGGATGAAATATATGTTTGCATGTTGTGGAGATACTTTAGACAGAGAAATAGAGGTGAAACCCTTCACCTAAAAAGTAGAGTTGATAAATGCTCATCTGGTGTTTTTCCTGTTGAATTTCATATAAAAAAAAGATTTTAGGCAAAATAAGGGATATAGGATCATATTCTCTAAAAACAAAAAAGAAAAAGAAAAAAAAAAGAGTAAAAGAAACCTTATGTTTTGACCTACTGAGGTTTCCTGATAGTTGCTTGCTTCCAGCCAGATTTTGGAAATATAATTGCTTTGGAAAAGTTAATATACCATATTTTTCCCTTATTCTTGATTTTCTATAAAAAAGAAATCCGAATGTATTCTTGTGGCCACAAGAATAAATGCACTGTCTTAACTAACAAAATCTATTATATTGATCTACTACTTACAGACATTTCAGAATGAGTTAACACACTTATTACTGATGACACCAAAGGGTATTTTTCTAGTCTCTTTTCCTTTCCTTTCCTTTCCTTTCCTTTCCTTTCCTTTCCTTTCCTTTCCTTTCCTTTCCTTTCCTTTCCTTTCCTTTCCTTTCCTTTCCTTTCCTTTCCTTTCCTTTTTCTTGATTTAAACTCAAGAGTTTAGCATTAACATCCAGGGCCTGCAAATGACCACCATATTCTAGAAATTAAGAATCTTTATGCCTTATTTTTAAGCTTAAACTTAAAATTTTAATATCTTTTGATTATAAAAGGTGTTGTCCAGGATGCCAGTAAGATTGCAGCTTTACCACCTAATCCCAGGAAATTGAGCAGTTTGTCCTCTTAACCGGGGAGAGCTCAGTGCTTTAATAACTTACATGGAGAGCTTGACCCTCAGCTGATGAAGATAAGAGTATCTTTCAAGAAATCGATATAGCTGAGCTTTTTGAACATCTGAGTTTTCAGACCTAGATCTACCAAGCAAATTAAGTCTACAAACAGCCGACAAAGCAATGCAGGGTCCTAACCTCCTACATACGGAGATTTCCCAGATGCCTGAGACATGACATTAGGCCTCTGTCTGCCATTTCATACAGTCTGGGGCTAGTGGATCCCAATGGCATATCTGTCATCTCCCAAAATGCATTGAATGTGCTATACTATATAAAACAGAAATAAATGCCACTCTATGCAACCAAGTCACTTCTCAGTCTCCTTGGATTTCACTTGGCCATCATACGGAATTTGTAAATGTAATTTACATTTCATAAAATACATAGGGACTAACAGAACCCTCACAATAGCAGTGCCAGTGATTTTCCATGTGCCAATTGTAGTTTGTAGGTAAAAATGTAGTCTTGTCACCCATATTTTGGTTACTGGTTCACATGATGTAATAGAGTATATATATGGAAACATATATTTGAATGTGACATTACATATCACAGAGGAATCAAGAGAAACCTAACAGGATGAATTGACTTGACACTGGTGTGAAGATGAATGTTAAAGTGACTTGTGTCCCCCATTTTTTAGGCTGCAAAAATTATTTTTCATAGTCAAGTTATGAAGGAAAGGCATTTATGAGAAAAAAACACTGACTTTTCACGAGTCCTGCATCGACCTGACTTGGAAGTGCCAGTGCATTTTCAGAAAACGTGAAAGCATGGAAACCACAGTTCTGAGACTCAGAAACAAAGGGAAGCCCTGGTTTATGAGCAAGATAGACTTTAGAAGAAACACAGAAAACTTCACATCAAGTCTTAAGCCTATGACTTTAATAGCGGTTTAGGAATGTTTGAAAGCCAAACTTTCATGTTATATTTGTAAGAGGATTTGGCATTCAATTTATGACAATAATATCAATAGAATCATAGCTTTCTGTATGCTCAGCTTCCTTTGAAGATGCCTAAAAAAGTTTTGGTGTGTGGAAACGGTACAATGATATTTAAATCCTACAGTGATAATGATGATGATTAGTGTGTGCTACTGCTATAAAAAAGATAAAACCGTTTCAATCCCAGGCTGTAAAAACCTTGGAAAGGCACTTCACCATTGTGTTGCAACTCTTAAGAATCAGAAGAAAACTATAAACTCATATATATGTGTGTATCTACTCAAGGGATCGGTACTGGCACAGAAAAAAAGTGCTTAAGCTAAGAGATGAATGTTGTACTTCATTTTTAACATATCTTCTTAGATACATTTTTGGATAGAAACTTTTCAGGTTCAAAGCAAATCTTTGCATCTTGCAGAGGGGATTGTACGCATGCTAATCCGTTGGGGATGCATATTCAAAGCAGAGTACAATGTATCTGCATTTAAACCAACTGTGTTTGTATTGAAAAATCCCATGGAGGACAGACTCATTTTTTTCTAAACTGTTCCTGCAATGTTAAGGTCCCTGGGCAATGAGAATATCAGATTATCACGGGATAAAAAATACAGAAATGAATTGATCAATGAAATATAGATGCAGATACACACACAAACACCCACTGAAGGAAATTTGGGTGGGAAGCTTATCTTCTCAAAAACATTCCTCAAAGGGAGATAAAAAATCTTAACTTCTAAAAACTGGACTATTTAAACCAATAATAATATATCAGAATTCAGCATCCTCTTTTCCATCTTTTTTTCCCTGCTTAGGAGCTCTTAAGTCGAGCTGGAAACCTACAGACCCTGACTTTGTCAGGGAGTCTTCAGCTCCCATACGCTACTTTAATATCCCCAGTATACTAGCAAACACTACATAGGACTCGCCTTATTCTAGCAGATACCTCTTCTCAGAATAACTGACTTTTCATTTAAATATTTCATTGCATACGTAAGTTAGTGAAAGCACCATGCCCATTACAAACAAAACCAAACCCTGACTCTAGGAAATGCAGCTTTACAATCAAGGCAATAACTTCTGGCTGATGAAAGCTGACAAAAGCTGTATCAATTAATTTTCTTGGGCATTCAAAACATTTTCTTTTCTTCTAAAAAACAACCATTTACCACTTCACTGGACACAGTGACAATAGGAACAGAGAGTGAAACTGGGGAAGCGAAAATCTTGCAAAACAATTTTCACGTCATTTGGAATGAAAATTTTGTATTTCCTACAAAATAAACAAGAGAAATTAAACCCTCCTACACTCAGAATTTGGATTTAATTCAGCCAGAAAAAGCCTCTTAAATTTCTAATGCATAATGCTACAATGCTAGTTCAATTTCATCTTGACTTCAAATTTCAATCTAAAAGAAGCATCACTTACATAAATTGAATATATATTTGTAGTCAGGGCAAGAGGAAAAGAATGGATGGGTCCTTAATATCTTGAAGTATGTGATTCTCTTACCTGATAAAAGTAAAAAAATCAGCAAAATTCATATCAAAAGTAAGCAATAGCAGAGTCAGGCAAACAGAATGCTCTTAGAAGAAAAGGATAAAATTGTTGATGTAAATTTTATGAAGTATAATTGGAATAGGCAATAATTATCATTTTTAGTTACGAAGATTGTTTTATTTTGCCACTCCGGGAAGCAATGAGTAATGTGCTCACCACATCTCATATATTGAATATTAACTTAGTAATGTGTAGTAATTCAATTTCTTTCAGTTATTTCCATATTCAGAAAATTAAGATTGATTTTGATATTGCCTTCAGATAATAAGCCTCATAAGCCATGTTTCCCCAGTCTACATTGCTAATTGGCAAATCAAAGCCATAAATATGTGATATCAGGGGGTTAACTAGGTTCCATAACAACTTGTGAAATAGGCTGCATGGGAATCATTCTGTAAGGAATTGCTATAAGGATTTTTTTTTATGTGTGAGCACATATGCAGAAAGTATGCTTGATTGTCAGAGATCTTCCAGGACTGAAGGCCATTCTTCCAACAGTATCATACGTAAAAGTTTGCGATATAAAACAGCTTGAGTAGATACTGTCAAAATGTCTAAGAGTCAAGCTGTTTTTAGCTTTAGAAGCATGAATGACAGTTATCTCCCGATTCCCAACAAAGTCAAGAGTGAGAACCCTTCAGGAAACAGATTTACGGGCAAGCATAAAATAACTGCCAGAATTACTTGCAAACAAAAAGGCATGTCAGGGAAATTCATATCACAAAAATTACTGAAACAATCAAATGAAATTTGCATAGGGCATGGCACGCAGGGACGTTATGGGTCAGCTGTCCCAGAAAGAATCCTTAAAGGCAGATGTCTGCATATGCAGTATGTAATAAGCAGTAACCACCAAACACCAGATCAGTTTTTTGGGCATCTGTTTTTATTCCTTCCTCCACAACAAGTGGTGTGTTCATCCAGACCAATGCGACAAACTGCTGTCACATTTTTAAAAGCGTCAAAGTACACAAAGAACAATATTTTTAATGAATTAAAGAAATAAATGTACAATACAATTAAAGGAACAGTCTATTATTTTTCAACTGGTAATAGTTTAAAAAACACCATTATTTCCATGTTGTCATTTACTTGAGACATTTCTTTCTGTGCAAGACACTTATATTTGGCAGAAATATAAGAAGGTAAGTAAACCTTATTTGGCAGAAAGGGAAGTAAACAAAAAAACACCCAAAACACTGGCATTCTACACTACTACAGCAAATGAGTATTTTCAGCATACTTCTAGATAACTCCAGGTTTAGATCATCAGTATTTAACATATAAGGGGTTCGTTAAACAGTGATAGGGCCTCTTAGTAGAGAGATAAAGTAACAACTGAGGCTTTCTATGAGAACATTGTATTCAGCAATCCATAAAAGTCAAATACTTGTGTTATTGCATATGGGGCTATAAAATCCTATGACCATCAAAACATATGGTCACTTTAGTGGTCAAAAATAATAATAAAAGAAAAAAATAACCATGATGGAACAGGAGTTTAATCTATCAGTGGGTTTGAGGACTCTGTTTTGGTTTGAGAAATTTCTGGTCTGTGAAAAATGGTGGTATCAGAACACATAATATGTCACTTAGGAGGTGTGTTTTCCAGCTAATCCTCCTTTCCCATGGCATCCCACGTCACCCTAGAGACTTTGCAGAAAATAAAAAACAGTCTTTCTTATTGAAGTTGGAACAAAGTAAGCCACTGAGAGATGTAAGGAGAGTGTATGTTACTTGTTTAACAGCTATAGTTACTATATTAGTTTCATTTCAGGAATTAGAGAGGATTTTGTGTCAATTACTAAGAGTATCACTGGAGCTTTATATCTATAAACATAGCACAGAATAAAGTGTAAATGAATCGGAAGGAACCACCTGTTACTGTGAAACTAACTCCCAAGATTTTATTTTGTGAAAAAGCCACAAAAGCCAGCTTAGGGGCGAGGGTTTTTTTTCTTTTTTTCTTTTTCTTTTCTTTTTCTTTTCCTTCCAAATAATTCATTATTTTGTCAGATACAGACTTGGCCTTTAAGGAATTACTTCATAAACTTAATTAAACACATTAATCCTTTAAAAGACAAATTAATTTTCTAAGTGATTAGTACAGCCAAGAGATTTGAACTATAAATTTTGCTAAGCAGGTGTAGTCCATCTTTTTTTCTCTCTCTCTCTCTTTCTTTCTCCCTTTTTAATTATCTTGCTTTGATTCACATTTCTTTGTTGTTTAAAATATAGGAAATGTTGATACATTGTCAAAAGTTGGGGATTTAAAAATATCATCCCCCTCAAATTGTTGGGGATGCCTGCAATTATTTGAAGTAATATTGAAATATTTCTTGCCTCCTTTAGTCTTTTTTTTTAATTAATTTTTTTTAATCAAAAAAAAAAAAAGGATACATGCTGGAAAGGTCGGAATATTTTGATTTTGTGGTGACATGAAATTTCTCAGCTGGAATTCAGCAGTAGTCTATATACATCAATAAGAAAGCATCTCAGACTTTACCTGATCGGGGAAGAGTTCAATATGTACACAGACAATCCCATACCAAACATTTAAATTTTGAAATCATCACACAGAGACAAGCTCAATCAATCCATAACTTTGCTTTTCACAGAGTGACCAGCAAATAATTTGGAGAAAAGGATAAGAAGCCCACAATGGGTGCTGAATTGAAACTATAAAACATGCAGCTTATTTTAAGATCTGCAATGCAAGTTTCTATATCATATATAAAATGTGTTCTCATTGGCTACTATGACTCTGTGATCCCTGATAAGGACATCAATACCAAGTATTTCTTGAATCTTGTTATGTTCTTGCTTAAATTGCTTTTTGTCAGAAATCAGATTCATAGCTGAATAGCACATATAAAAAAGGGGAGACTGCAAGACTAATAATTTGTAACTGCAAAATTGCAGTAACTGCAAAATACTGAAATTCTGCAGTACTGCAACTGCAGGTACTAACATTAAATTTGATATGGACCCTCCTTAAGCATGTCATATGAGGCCAAGTACAGAAAAGTATAGAATAAAGAAATTGCTTATGGCTTATTTTGTATTTATCCCACATTGAGAACTTTGTATTAATGCTAATAATTTTAGAGTCATGGCTTTAAGGACTTCAGGAATAATGCTTTTTTTTTTTTTTTGTTAGGCTCCCAACAACCTGAGAAATCGGACCCACTTACTGATTTCTTCATTGAGCTCCCAAGGTATCTAAACTACCTCAAATCTCTCCCCACAATCATACAAGGTCCTCAGTGAATCAGCTGGACTATGAATCACAATGACCATAAAAGCAGAGTCATGAGCAGAGCTATTCTGGCACCTCTTTGGGGTAGCAAGAGAGAAGCCCTACAGCACTAGTAGCTAGTGATGCTGCATAATTAAGTCAGCTTAACTTGTGCTACCAGTAAAACCTTAACTACAACACATGTTTGAAGGTCCTAAAAGTAAAACTACTTTTATTTGAATAGCCTGAATTAATTGAAAATGCAATAGTCTTATATTTTAATTCCCGTTTCTGTTGTCTTGGGTTCACAGTACAGGAAAAAAGTATTAATGAAATAATTTATATTTTATGTATTTGTTTTCTTAAGAAAAAGTTTAAGGTCTAGGGTTTTATATAGGTCATATTGTCCCCTGAAGGGATGTGTGCAGATATCATTAGGTTTAACCTTAGTGAGCAGTTTGTATTTGTTCTTTAGAACTGTTATTTCCTAACTGATCCTTGCCATGAGCTAGCATTTAAAGTATACACAACTGAAGAGCCTGTCAGCAGACAGTGCAGTAAAATTGTCAAGTGAATAATTCTCTTGAAATGTAAGTGTTAATATTGTAGCTAGATGATGTGGAAAGTTAGTACTTTCATCTTGGCTTTAAGCTGTGCAAGCTCGATCTCTTATACTTCTAAGTCACCAGTTACTATTAAAAGCATGGATACAAGGTTTTGTTTTGGGAGTACATTCAGCACATTTTTGTATACTGTAGCTACAGAAATTCTGTGGATAAAGAAAATAATGCAGGAGAGAAATAATCAAATTCATGAATTTGCTTCTTGGAAAAATTCATCCTGAGAGTGTGCTGGTGGTGCATACTGAAGTTATATTAAAAGGTGGCCTAGGAATCCACAAAATGAAATGATTTTGAAGTATATGTTATATCTCCTGTGGATAAATAAATCAAAAGTTGCTGCTGGCTGCAACAACATGCTTCATTTTCTATTTAGCCTGATGAGCCATTTGGGATTACTGGACTTCTATTATTCTTAAGTTTCAATTTTTGTGCCTTTTGTTTTCTGCATGTATTTAGACCTATTTTTTAGCTAATAAGGAAGGGATAATGTGACTATCTTATCAACTATGGGTTTTCAGAAATAATTTGTAGCAGCAGGTTGCCTGATGTCCTATTGCACTAACGAAAATTAGCAAGATTATGGAGAACCTACAGGGCTTTTGAAGCTAACAGACTCTTCTGTTCTACATAAATTTTTCTTTATTATATCATGCTGCATCACAAAATGAACTTATATTGCAAGTTTTTAAAATAATTAACATTATATGAAAATTTTAATATTCATAATTTAATGTTTTAGAAGATTCTATAAATAAGAAGAGAAGGATCAGGAATGACAGAACTACTTTCCATTTCAACTTCTCTCATTAAAAAGATCATTAGCCTTTTTCTAAATCCTAAGGCATAGCTTGGAGAGCATACGTACTCCTAATTTACAGAATTCCCTAAATAGTCCTAGACTTATTAATAGCATCACATATAGGACACACATCAGAACTTGGTTATTACCATTCCCAAACTCAAATACTAAAAAACCATGGAGGCAGGCCATGAAAATCATAAGATCAAACAGTAATAAGTACATTTTAAAAATATTCATTTTTTTCTCCTCAGGTTGCTCCCTCAGGATTTGTCTTTTCATGCTTTTCTCTGAAAAAAACATAAAAATATAACCTTGATTTTAAAAGCAAAACAGAATAATCTAAAGTTTCTTCAGATTCTGTGTGTCTACTTGGAACATTGCTCTCTTCTTATTTAACAAACTTTGGTAGAAAGAAAAATGGAAGATTAAGTCACTTATCTTTTACATATTGGACTAATTGTCAGTGTTCTTGCCATAGAAGCTGAATCGTATCCTGGACCTTCTCTGGTTAGACTCTCTCCTCCTTGGAGCAGACCTTCATTACAGGCTAGATGCTTTCATTCCTTTGTAAGGTATCAAAACAGTCCAAATTTACAACTCTGTAACTCATCTGTGAGTCTCCACCAGGAGTGGTAGGCAACAAGTTCCAGTTTGAATTGCTAAACATTTTTAATGCCTGCGATCCAATGACTGCTCACATGCAGAAGTCTGTAAAGACAAAAAAAAATTGTATATAATATGTATTCCATAGAAGCTTTTGGACAAAGACAGGCCAATGAGAAACTATTAGAAAACCTGCCCTTAGAAATTCTATATCAGTTATAAAATAGTGCTGTTTTCTGTGAGGGTTGAGAATTAAAGAACATTGTGTTTGTACTCAGCCTCCATCAATAAACATAGTAGTACAAATGCTTTAACAATTTAATAATTGCCAGGCAAAATTAACAGACTGATAGCGTTATGATTTATGATTTGGAGGCCCCTTCTCTGTGCTGGCCTTCAAGAAGATTGAGCTGTCTCCCATGTTCTCTGAAAGTGAGTCAATGACTGTTTATTCATTCCCTTGATTAGAAGGCTGCCCCGAAGCCAGATACAAGAGGCTCACATAATAAATGCAAGACTCACATGCTTTGTTTTGCTTTCTGGATTTAGTGCTAAACATTAAAAGGAATTGGAGATTGATTTTTTGCTCAGGGACCAGTGCCAGATAAAACAACAGGCAAGTGAATGGCCTTGTTCACAGAAACAAGCTCTGTTATCATGAGATGCCATGGACATAGCTGAGGTTTAACATCACTGCCACTGCGCTACTTGCTGGGAATTTTTTAAGTGTCTCATAAGCTAGTGAGTTGGCACTGGAGATCTCTTATTTTAATGTGCAGATAGACCATTTTGGTCAAAAATAATGACTACTAAATTGCCATTCTGCAACTAATAATCAGAGTCATACGTATAAGCATGGAGACAAATACCATCCAAGTGACATACTTCCTGTGACATCATGACTGATACAATGCATACACACACACACACACACACACACACACACACTCACATAGTAGGGTGGGAAAAGGAAAGATAACAAACTTGTTAACAAATTTCGGATTTCACATTCCTCTTTGAGGTTTAGTCCTTTCCATGCTTCATACCCTGATGATTTAGAGGTGCATCACATACTGATAGCTCACAGTTTACCTCTTCCCTTCAGTCCTGTTGTGGGATCCTTTTGCGTCTGGCAGAGCAAAAAAGTTGTTTCTGTTGCAGCTGATAAATTGGCCAATAATGTGGGTAATATTTGTAGTTAGTCACTTCTCTCTCATTTACATGTCAAGCTTAAAAAGACATTTCTGTGTTGTGCAGCTTAGAAGAACATCTAGTAACTTTTGTTCATGGAGTCTTTGCTGAGAAGAAACCAAACTTGACAGATAGGTAAGCAAAACTATGTTCTCCTTGATACTGGTTGGAAGTGGATGCTTGCTGAGCAAAATGAATTGTTTTCTATAACAAAGACTGGACCTGCACCAAAAATTCTCCAGCATAGTATACGCAGGAGAGCTGATTCTACTAAAGCAACTCAGCTGCCTGGAGGCTTAGTGGCAGAGTGGCTTTGATAATTACAACCCCACGAAACTGTGTGCAAAACAAGGATAGCTGCTAAGCAGATAAAAGGACGATATTTTGAAAAGTGAGGAAAAAAGACAGCTAATGAAAGGAAATTTATGGAATGACAGCATTTTGAGGAAGAGGAAATCACAATCGGCTTGCTCTGAGCTTTCAAAAATAATCATGTGTCATTTGTAAATTGCCAGTGTGCAAGTACAAATGAGGATTGTGTTCCCTATATGCATATATGTATGCACACATCCTAATTGGGCCTTGGAGGTTACATGATAAGCAGAAAAAAATTGAGCATAACTCAGATGGCATTTCTTTGATCATTTCTTTGAACACAACGCATTCTGCAGTCAATTTTCCTCAACCATATTTACTTTTTTGGTGTTGTTTTTATTGCTATGGCACTGTTTTACAGAACTTTTGTTCTCTTTATTTGATTACTCCCCACTCATCAGGAAGGCTTCAGGCTTTCTGAAGTTTTCCATCTCAAAGAGATTTTTTGTTTGTTTGTTTTCTATAAGTGCACTAGTGGTAGTTATAAACAAGATGGAATTTAACATAAATGTCAGGAGATTATTCTGAAAAGGTTAAGAATTGTCTCTGATTTCGTTTTCCTTTCCTTCTGGATTTTCTAGCAATGAAAGACTTATCACATCGGTTATATCAGAAGACTTTTGGTGATACACTTCCATAACTGACTGTGACCAACCAGTAAACCACTACAACAGGAGAAGACTCAGAAGAGATGGGCAAGGAGGAGGTGCCTATGAAGCTGAGGAATAATGTAGGGCGTCCCTCATTAACCACAGCTATGGCACAGAACGCTGACTTGCTCTCAACACACAAGGGACCAATGGGAGCTTCTGTTTTACCTCATCAGAGAGTATTGGACTCTAATACTGGCCTTGTCTCAAAATCTTTCTAGAAAATATTTATAGCATAAAAGATTTGGTAAGCACTGGACTCCAATTGTTGTACATAAAGGAGGTAGAAGTGCCCAGAAAGTGAAACAAGGACAAGGCAGATCTGGGGAGATGAAAGGGATAGTAAGAATAGAGAAATATTTTGGGAGAGTTTGGGAAGGAGAAGAATTTTGATGGGAGAAAGTAAGAGATTTTTTTTCCTGGCACAAAAATACTTGAATGTCCTCGACCCGAGGGCTAGGACCTGCTGTTGTTTCTATTATCCACATCATCTGACCAAACTACATTTGGAAATTCCACTTTTAGATAACTGTTTCTAAAAACTGTGAAATAAAGGTATGTCATATATGCTAATCAGTTCATCATTAGAAAATCCTAGATTGTTCTTCCTTCTTATGGTTTAGTCCATGTGCCTTTCAGTGCAAGCTTTTTATTAATCAGGTCTTTTCCCTCATGAATTTAGGGCAGTTTAACTGGATCTGCTCACTTGTTAAACAATGAAGCGTCTGATATTCTGGAGTGTTTTCTGTTTTTGCTTCCTTTTTCTTTCTTTCTCTACACATGTCTATCAAAATGTATATTTTTAAATTGCAATTTTACTTGAAAGTCTTTTCTTATTACAGAGGAGCTATAAATCATGCTGCAGCAACCATGAAACAAAGTTAAGTTGGTTCAACATTGAGTTCTTGTCCTCTAAGCTGAAAATAAGACTAACAAGTAAAAAAAATATTATGACTGCATGTCAGTGCTATTAATCACATTTGTTTTTCTCTATTTCTTCAATGGAAAAGATTTTCATTATCTTTCCATTTACACCAGATTTTTAAAAAAGACAAAAAATAATAAAAAACCTGTCGTTTATTGGTGATATCAGAAAGACTTCAGAAATTCACAGTATTTTCCTGACTGCACAGCAAATTGAGGTTAAACTAAGTCATATTAATTAAGCAGAATTAGATAACTTTTTTGTCTCTGTCCATTAATAAATGAAAAAAGACTCTGTTCCCAAGGTTGATTTAATATACTTTATGTATCATCAAGTACAAAAATTCTATACTCAGGAACTCCTAATTATCTTCAGTTGTCTGTTTTCATTAGTATTAAATGCAAGTCAGTAAAAATGGCACTAAATTATTATATTGATACCTGCTCAAATCCATCTTCAAGAAAACACCATCTCACAGTATCTGTTGTTGATGCTTCCAAAGAAAAAAATGTGTCTCAATTTCTTTGTTTAAACAGCTGCTGATAACAAGATAAAAGTTTGCTAAGCTGCTAAGGAGTGGGGAAAAGGAAATAGGAGTCAGAGCCTTTGACCCTGAGGATGCAGCTTCAAATTCAGCCCCAGATAGTAATGACTGAAAGTCATTATCTCTTAATGACCATTCAGCTTATGTAAACCTTGATGTTTGCCTCTCAGTCTGGGTTCCTGTTAAGGAAACCCTCACAGCAGATTTAGGCCATAACTGCATCTTCTACGAAGGTCAAATGTGTAACAAATCATGGAGATAAAAATCTACAGTCAAGCATAAAAACTCTTTTCAAGGCAATGATCTGGCACAGTGATAAAGCAAATAGGGTTAAACTGCAAAGGAAGGATAAAACTTCACCTGTTGATAAAAACCACACTGGAATAATTCATTGCTTAGACTGTCAGGCCAGTATTTATCACAGAATCACATAATTCAAATTAGTCATATTTGAAAAAACTAATGAGTTACTAAACTAAGCTTCTCTATTTGCCTGAGGTAAATCACTTTTGATCCAAACTATCTTTATGCATAATAAAAGAATGACCAGTTGTCACAACTAAAGCTTGTGTCTCTCTTTTTACAGTCTCAGCAAGAAAGCAGCAAGTTCAATGACATATTTCTGTACAAACACCAAAATTCATTCCTTAGTCTGAATTTTTCTTCCCTCAGAACAAGCATTTAATGCAAATTTAATGCAAATGGCGGTAACCATAGGTAAAGCAGGAAAACAAAACAAAACAAATCAAAACAACAAAAACTCTCCTTCCTCTCCTGTCCCCTCTCCAATAGCCCTTACACTTCAGGATATGCATTTATTAAATTTTCTGGTATATAGACTTCCAAAGAATTTTTGATTGACTATAATTACAATTGTATTTTACTATTGAAAGTTGTTTTAGATTTTTTTCTGATGGACATAAACATGGTTTTGAAGTCCATTGTTTTATTGATTTCTACATATTTTAACAGCTCTGAACTGCATGGTGTATTATTACATCCTTGACTATTATTTCTTATCAGATTTAGTTGCAGGGTAAATGTGAATGGCTAACATAGCTAAAAGTGAAAAAAAAAAGTTTGAAAGCTGACTTATTTTAGCCATATATTATTTCATTTACATGTATAAGGCACTGAATGACAAAAGCCTGCAGATTTCCAATGATTTTTTTTAAAAAAAAAATCTACAGAACTCAAAGTTTAGCAGCCAAGATGGGAGGGGCCAATTGCATAGTGTTTGGCTATATGGCTTTCTATCTAAGGCAATATTAAGGTAACATTAACAAAGCCATTGGCTCTGTGCTCTCTTGCAATGCCTTATCTAGTGTCCTATTTGCAGCAGAAAGCCATGCTGAGCACTGGGGAGTAAATCCATGAAATAACATTTGTTCATACTAAATCTCACAATTCCTTATCAAGCCAAGGATGCAAATACTAGTTTGGTACTTTAAAAAAATAACAAAATAAGAGCCCTTTATATCTTTGATGACAACCACTGCAAGCTACTGCATGATTTTTATTGCTCTTTTATTTCTTTTCCTTTGTTCCTTATTGATTATTTACAACTCTTGATACATCTTAACTAAATTACTATTTTCTCTTTTAGGGAAGGTAGGGGAAGATGTTTTCTTTTTTCTTTTTTTTTCTTTTTTTTTTTCTTGTGCTTCATGAACATATAGTGTTACATGCAGAATTATATTCTGAGAAATAGCTCCCAATCATAGAAAATAGATTTTTATAAGGAACAAGAGAGGTGAGGAGAGCATTATCCATCTAATGGCACTATCACCTTGCCGGTTAAAAACAAAGTAGTGTTCTTGAATTTATAACTAATACTACTTCACGCTTTTACAGCACCTTTCATTCTTGAAATCTAGGCATTCAGTATATCCATGAGCAGGGCCTATTAACTCCATTGCATGCAGGTAAATTGAGATTTCTTTCTTTTAAGATTGATTGGTGAATCAATGCACACTTGAAAATAGATCAGAAGCCCTGACTGAATCCCTTGTTCTAACTGCTAGACTGCACTACTTCCCATTTGCAGTCAGAGATGAAGATGTAGAAAAGTGCTAACTTTGTGTATCTTGCAGTTAATTCAGCAGACCCTGAATGAAGCTCAATACACCCAGAATTTAGCTCATCTGTTGCAGCTGGGACATTTTGATTGTTCTTTCAATATTCCTTTTTTTTTTTTTTTTTACTCCTGTAAAAACTTGCATATCTCTTGCTCTTATTCCTTTCTTAACTCTCTTCCTATATTTTAGGAACAATCATTAAATCATATGATAGATTTTTGTTTGTTTGTTTGTTTGTTGTTTGTTTGTTTGTTTTTCCTGTAGGGTATCTTGCTGCCTTTTTAATCACCTGAGTTACGGAGTACATGAATAAAACAAACTAATGATAGCATAGGATCACAGGTAGCTCACGGCTCTACTGCGGACGAGAGATGAACTAACACTGCCGCCTGTCCCTGGATTTCTACTCAGTATTGCTAAAAATGCTGGTGATTTTGGAAATACAGGAGGAGAGTTGCCAAAGGAAAAGGTACTGAGGGTCTCTGCAGAATGACAGGAAGGAGTCGGAAGAGACAGTAGAGAGAGGTGCTGGTTAAGCTATTAATACTCGAGAAACACAACATGAAGAGAAGTACAATTTGGAGTCTGTGAGTCAAAGCCAAGGCAGGATTGACACCATAAATAATATCAGGGCTGTTTGGTGGCCCTTGTTTACCTACAATATGTCTATTAAAAAAAAAAAAAAAAGAACACATGTTCAAAACTATTTCAAAAACTTCACTGTGCAAAATGCTGTTTGATGATGATCAACAGGATCAACAGGAAAATGACATCTGAAGAAAGGAGGCAAAAGCCTGATTTGGAAGGGTGAAAAGTTCATGCTTTTGCAGCATTCCAGGTTCCTGGTTTCCATTACGCTTTTATTATTATAATTTTTGCGTGACTGTAGCTGGACCTCTTATAACCTTCCCATTTTGAAAGCTGAAGGAAAAGTTGCTAGCTCAAGTCAGACAGGAAACCCTCCCCCCAAACCCAACAATGCCTCATAAAAATATCAGATCACAGATTAGAACAGAATGACTTGAAAGCTGAAAAATAACAAGTCTCCCTCCCAATCTACGTCTGCTATTAAAAATATCTTTGAACATATTTAAGATGGAAAATCAAGGAGGCATTCCAAAATAATATTATTACTATTTTCAAGTATTCACCCTCTCTCTTTTCAATCTAAAGTGGAAAATTGACTTTTAAGTATTTATTAAGGACAACCAGAGCATGGCTAATGGACCTCTGTGGCTAGCCATACTCATCTGTAATAACTTCTACATATGAATGACAAACAAGTCCAAAGTGAAGTCCACAATTTAACTTTAATTGGTGACATTTTCAATACTTTCCCCTTTATCATATGATTTTAGCGTTCCTTCTCATAAATACTAGTTGCCATTTTGAATCTTTGACCAAATCTCCAGCTATGCAGCACTTTAAGCTTTGCAAAAAGGCTATGCATGTGGTTAAATACACAATGTAACTATTACAGTTACAAATGCTAAAAAAAGGGTGTAAAACAATAAAATCAGATTTTTAACTGAAATATTTTACTTAATATAGCAAGGTGAGTCACTGACACTGGAAAAACTATTTCTTACATATAATCTCCCTTCCTCTTTGCAACTGTCCATGAACTGGCCCATTTCTGCAAATGTGTTCGTGGCTCACAGATTGATGTTTCTTGTAATCAGGCTTTCAAATTGAAAAAGTTATGATTCAGTATCTGAGCAATGCAGCTTGTTTTCAAAGCCTCACGCTACTATTTTGGATCCCTGACTCAAGAGATGCAACCTTCTCTCATGCATGAGTGGTGGGGGGAAAGAGCACATCAGGTCGACAGTGGGGAAAGCACATACCCTCACACCTTCCTATCTGAAACCAAACTTCCTTCTACGACAAGGCTGTATTTCATTGAATCTTTTATTTCTAGAACAGATTTCTTTTTTTCTTTTACAACTATGTACTGGCAGATACAGTTCCAGGAATATGAGTACTGAGGCAGTTGCCTCTCTCTCCCAACATTCCTGTAGATGCCAGCACCTCAGGATGGTCCCTCACATGCTGACATCTAGGTACCATGAAGTCGCCCTACCTACAGTTAGACTGTTCACCCCTATACTACAATTCTGCAATTAGATCATGAGAGTTACCAGTGCTGCAACATTATGGAGAGGAGAGGGAAGGAGAAACTATGTGAACTCCCATCATTCCTGATGCAGAGGTGTCCTCATATCCTTTTGACCATTTGCCATATCTGACTGAAATGTCATTTCAAAACCAAATGATTGCTCTTTAGCCATTTTAAATCCCTGACTTTTCCTATTTCTGAATGCTACTAATACAGGTCTGAATGAATCTAATATTCACAATATTCCCTTCAAAAAAAGGATATTACAATACTTAATCATTAAAGAAAGTATAATAAATTAATTTTCAAGCTGAAGGCAGTTCTTCTGATTGATCTAATCTTTAAATAGAGAGACATGAAGTAGAAATGTTAATCAGAATCTGACCTAATCAGTTTAAGTGAGTCTTCTTTCAGACTAAGGAGTCTGATTCTGTACAGGCTGGCAGGGTTGGGTAAAGGGAATGTTAAAGGAAGCAACTAAATCAGTGTGAGATTGTTCTGTGGGCTCTTATACCTTTTTTTAAGGCCACAGTAAGCTTCCAATGGGCCTGAGTGATGGGCCTTTTTAAGGCCACAGTAAGCTTCCTTCTGAATGCTGAGTGTCTTTATATTCCTCCTGGGTCCCCTGTGCCTGTTTCCAGTTCTTTTACACTTCCTTTTGATGTCTGACTTTAGTCAGGAATTCCTTGTAGATCCATGCAGGCCTCCTGCCACCTTTGCTTGATTTCCTGTTTGTTGGGAATAAGACCCTCTTGAACTTGGAGGAGCTGATCCTTGAGTATCAGCCAGCTGTCTTGGCATGGCATTATTATTATCTCTTCTCATGGCATTATTCCGTGCATGGCTAAATCCTATGGGGTTCCTCCAAGCAGGTCCCTGAACAGGCCAAAGCATTCAGGAGAGCAATTAATTCCAGAGTTGCAATAATACTTTTTGCCCTTCTCCTTCCTCACAAGTTCATGAACTCCACCATTTTACGGCCAAGGCTGCCCCAAAGCTTCACATGCCCAGCCCTGTTTGTATGAGATCCATCAGACTTCCTAGTAAGAGATCTAGCACAGCCTCTTGCCTTGTTAGCTCTTCAGTCACCTGAGCTATGGAAGTTGACATCAAAGCCCTTTAGAAACTTCTGGTGCCCTGCTGTGCTGTCCTTCCAGAAGATGTCAGGATAGTTAAAGTCCCCCATGAGGACCTGTGGATCCACACAGGGAGACTACATGGGTCTGGGAATGTAAAACTTCTTCCAGTTCTCACAAAAAGAAAAATAAGCCCAAAGTATATGGTTGCTGTGAATCTGAATTTGTTAAATATACCTAGCACACTTTAAATCTGTGAAAGTTTTAGCACTTTCATTTATTTATTATTCTTGCCAGCAATTAGTGCTTCATTTTCTGGTAGCCGTGCTTAAATGCTCTGTGCAGACACACAGGGAGGAAAGAGAAACCATGTGTGCCTCACCCACCTCCAAACACCTTGCTGGAGAAATCAGCAATAGGGATTACCATAAACTTCTTCCTCCACCCTCCATTTCCTTCCCAGTGAGAATTCAAGATTTACTTGAGGGACGAAGGATATTTGTCCTTTGTGTATCCTGGAACTTGTGTATTTATCTTTTGTAAATCAAATAACTCCCCTTTTAACCTTGAACATTCACAGGTCCTGACCCAGATAGTCTTGCAAAATAAGCCAGTCAATCATGTTCTCCTTCTCATTGCATAGGGGGGTAGTGGCAGAATAGAAAAACCTTCTGTCACTAAATCCTTTC
Source organism: Tinamus guttatus (assembly GCF_000705375.1). Next base: position 827,973 of record NW_010586452.1, on the reverse strand, counting down.
CACCCACAGGCAAAACCTCTTCACCCAATTAACTAACACCAGGTGCACACTTGAATGCCTCTGAGGTATGCGGTTTACTTACTGGCTCTGCTCCTAACTTGGCAGGCAGACATGAAACCTGCCCCTGATTAGCTTCTTTTGCTGGAACTCCAGTGAAGGGTGTCCCACCCCCTCCAAAAAAAAAAATAGAGAAAAATCATAGGTGTTTCTGTGTAAATAATGACTGCCCTGACCAGGCAAGATCCTGAGCGCACAGTGCATTAAAAGAACTATCCTTTATATGAACTGATTTGTCAAGCTGGACAAAGGCAGCCGTCCACTACAAATCAGCAAGCATTATTTGTACTCCACCAGCATTTCAGGCAAATTCACATCCGCAGTGAGGTTCCTAGCTTCAGGGCTATAGGAGAGACCCTTTGGTTCTCTCTAGGTGTGCCTTCGCTCACAAGCTCTACCACCACCAGCTATCAGGAAAATATTTTTAAATGTGTGTGGCCAAAATAAGGCTGCATACGCATTTGGATCTCTGAATACAATTGATGTGATTCTCAGGAAGACTGAGACTCCATCAGTTCCTTTTCTGACTCACAGAAGTCCAAAGTATCAAGAATCCCTGAAAATCAGATGATTTCTGAATGTCCTTGTTCCTTATCAATAATCCCTATAACAGGTGAAATCAGATGCAACAAGCTATACTCGGGACTTTACAGTCACTAGATAGTATTAATTCACTTAAATAGCTAAAATGTTCCTTTAATTCATGAATTTAACCTAATACTGGGAACAAGCTCCTTCTCATTCTTTTAAGGCATTTACAAAGCATAGCTGAAAGAGTAGATGAATGATGGCTACTGAATTTGGTCAAAAGTCAGTTTTGTAAATGATATAATTCTAATAGCCCTGAAGGTGCACTAAGTCCTTTGATGGATAGGAAATTGTAAGTTGTTCTTGGAATAATTCTTTAAGGAGCTATTTTAAGGAGCTTCATCAGCAAAACATCTAGGCCAAAATATCATAAACCAAAATCCTTATTCCTTGATTTGGCAACTTAAGAGGGAAATGAATCTATAATTGCAGGCAACGGGAAGTTGGCTCTCCTAAAGATCATTCACCTTCCTTAAATCATCAGCTTCCCCTTTCTAATCTCTCATTAGAAGGTAGTGTGGACTATATTTTAAAATCTAGGTGACATATATTTAACAGAGATATTGAGCGTGTGCCTGCTCAAATAACCCAGTCTACTGCAATGCCTGAAATTAAAAGCCAAAACACATTGCACATATTCCCACCTCCTTGTAATTTTCCCTTAAAAAGCTAGAATTCAAATTGAAATCTGTAGAAGAAGAAGAACACAGGATCTGACCAAAGATCCTTTCATCCTACAGCTCTGTTGAGACAGAATTGCTGATGCCAGTCGTGTGACTCCATCAAGGAAATAAATTAAAAATAAAGTTAGTAGAGAATAAAACTTCTCTGGCATAAACTCCCACTCTGTAGAGATTATCAGTTTGGAGACTTTCTGTGAAGGAGACACAACTGGATAATTCCATTTAGTAAGCAGGGTTGGGTCAATTTTTCATGAATTTATCTATTTTTATTTTTATTTTTAATTCAAAGATCTGCAATGATCTTTGGAAATGAGTCCCACAGTTTAATTATTAATTTATGTGAATAAAATCACTTTGTTTTATCTCCCATGTGCTGTCAAGTAATGTAAAAAATAAAGACTTAAAAATAATAAGGGGGCTCCTGCTTTTTATATGGTCAAAGAAATTTCCCTAGTTTGTCTTATTTACACTTACCTCTTCTTATATCTCTGTCTTACATCACTGCACATCTTTTTCTATTCCAGGATTAAGAATCTTAATCATTTTAGTCTTTTCCTGTGTCTTCTAAAGGAATTTGGAGATGCAGTTGTTTGGGCATTTTTCCTTGGAAATGAGCTAATATTTCTTCACAAAATGGATATATATAATGGACATATATAAGATATATACAGATATCCAGATATATACAAAGCTTTTTGTTTAGCAACTGGAATGTTTATACATATTAAGAGGATTCCACACATTGTCAGTCTTATGACAGACTCCCAGAAATACTTCTGCTGTACAGCCATGAACATCCAGAAAACAGATTTTCTCTAAAATAGAACTGCCATAATTATTTTCTTAATTTTTAAAATAAATTATTCTTAATAATTTCTTGTGATTATATTTTTTTTCCTCTTTTAAGTAAAACAATCTGAGAGCCATTAAAACAGCAAAGGGCAGTGGGAAAGTGCAGAGAATGAATGTTCTGCTTCAGTTTATGTGCCAGGGCAGCTTGATCTATATCACTACATAATCATTTTTTAAAAATGTACACTGGATTACAGTTAGCTAGATGGTGGTCAACAACTCCCTCCATAAAATGATTTTTCAAGGTATCACCTTAGAGTGACTTTTGTGCTGAGAAGGTGATCAAACACATCAGATAAATGCCAAGTGAAAACCATAATTAAATTTTAAGCCACATACCTACTGGTATAAATAATCTTACTTTGCTAGACTTGGGCTAGTTTATACCAAAAGCCATTAGAAATTCAAACGAATATCAAGCTCTTCAACTTCCCCCTACAATAATATCCATATGGCTCTCTCTGTATTGTTGCAAATTCAAATCACTGAAGAATTCCATGCAGTGCTTTTATGCTCTCACCTAACAAATCATCTATAAAACTAAGTACCCTTCACATGGTATTTGTATTAAGGGGTCATCTACTGTTTTCACAGACAGCTATTTGTTATTGGCATGTTTAGGTTCTACATATAAATAGCACAGATTTATAATCAAATATTTTTTGCAAAGTCAAAACATTTAGAGGAACTGGATGAAAAAGTGACTGAGGCAACTTCTTGCTGTCCGCATTCCCTCTTCTCCATGGTCTGTTTTTAATGGTAGCAGGCCATCTATGGATTTGTAGGAATTAGGTACACAACCACCCAGATCCTGAGTTAGACAATCCAGAATTTAGGCAGTATTGTTTGAAGGAGTTTTGTATGTTCAGTCAGAGGGGTGGAGGAAGCAGAGGAGCAGGGAGGAGATAAAAGCCTCCTGCAGGTTCCATCCTGGAAGCTCAAGTGATTTGCATGAAAAACCCACTTCCACCACAATATGTCAAAGGTAACATCTCTGCAAAAATTGAGAGAGCTTTTTTTCCATACTTTGCAAAGCATTGGAGCAGGTGAATGAGTGTGTCTGTTAGGGCAAAAATGTTTCTCGATTTGTTTCTGAAAGAAGAGGAGATGCCTATGCAAGACTGTAAAAACAGGACAAGCATATACCAATGTATATGCTTTCCAATACTTTCCACATGCTCTAGGGGATTGGAGCAACAGTGTTTGCCCCAAGTACAAATTACATCTAACCAAGTGGAGCAACTGCAATATGCAGTTGAATCACAGCATAAACACAAATTTAATTGGTTGTCTCTATAACATGCTAACTGTCATGACACTGGGTGTCCCCAGTTGCTGCGGGCATACGTGGCTCAAAACCAGCTCTAGCTTGTTATTCCCTTCTAAATTCATTCTGCTGGTTGTTCAGCAGAGGTTGTGGAGTCTCCTTCTCTGGAGATCTTCAAAACCCGCTTGGATGCAGTCCTGTGCCACGTGCTTTAGGTGTCCCTGCGTATGCAGGGGGGTTGGACTAGATGATCTCTAGAGGTCCCTTCCAACCCTAAGCATTCTATGATTCTATGATTCTATGACTGAGCCACATACACAACCAACTCCTCCTTCTCCTTCCCCCCTCCCTACCAATGCTAGTTCACCTAGCTCAAGAAGGTGTATGGCACTTTTATTAACTCCGGAAGGAAAAGTTGCACAGCAGGTAGATTCATTCAGCTGACAAAACTGTTGATGGGGAACCCAGACTACCCTCTGGTTCTCTCCAGCTTGAGATGAAGCCAATGTCCTTTGCCAGCTGTGGTTGTGCACTGTAACCCTAGTGTGCCCAACCACAGCCTGGCAAAGGATCCTGGTGTTGTTCTGCAAGCCCATTGCTTGTCTCTTCCTCTGCTCCGGAGCTGCGTTTATCACTCAGTAGAAAAGGAAACAGAGAAAAAGCAGATGCCACAGGAGCAAAGAATCCAGAAATGAAAGCAAAATGGATTGAATTCCATATGGTAAATTTCAATCAGGGCCTAGTGAATCAGCATCTGATGTAAAAGAGGATGAGAAGGAAACGTCACAGGAGAGGCAGTGTTGTTCTTGCCTTTGTGTAGCTGGAGCCAAGTAATATACTCCGAAGGCTTTAGGCAGTTTATTTGTCAACTTTCAGTTCCTGTGAGAAAAGAACTTCCTTCCCTCTGTGAGTCGTATTCCTCTGCTAGGTCTCAGAAGGTGAGTAAGAAATCCCTGTTCTCTTCATATCCTCTCGGTAATTTCAAAATCATCAGCAGTTTTGGCTTAGCTTGAAAGAAACCTCTTGGTGAGCTTTAGCAAATGCCTCAGATCTGCAGAAATGTGCTGACATTCTTGAGAGAATGGGAGGAAATGAAAGTGATGGAGGGTTGGTTGTTTTTTCTCTCTGCTCTGAAGGGTCACTGGAGATTTAGCTGCAGATTGCAGTGGGGTAAGGTGAGCTCGAGGGGCAGCTGACACGTGTAAACCTGTTTCCCCATTTCAGCTCCACAGCGTTTTCGCAACTTTACCATTTACTAAGCAGCTATGCTTTCTCATAAACACAGGAATTTTCACTGAGGGATGTTGCCTCAGCACAACTACAACAAACAAACAATTTAGACACAAGGTTTGATTAGCTGCATAAAAAAAAAAGGATCTGTGCAATTTACCCACCCACCTGAACCAACCCTCAGCTTTTGTAAGTCTCCAACAATTGCTTCCCCCCAGTAATTGCCTACTGTTTAACAACAAAAGGCAAGTGTTCCGATTGCCAGTACTTTTTACACAAACTCCTGCACTTAAGATGATTTAAGTAATTGGACAAAATGATAGTATAAAACCCACCAGGATATACTGCTGATGCACACACTATTGTCCCTGATTGGCCCAGGTGTTCCTGTTTGTTCTTGTTTCCTTTTGCATGTCTCCCTGCTCCCCTCCCTTATCCATGTTGATGAGTTTTATTTTATCTGCAAAATTAATTTAGAAATTGCAGCCTGTCAAAGCATTTCTAAATAAACATTTCTATTTAGAGTAAGTGTTTGGCATGAGAAACAAGAGAGACAACTTGACTTAGCAACTACAACATTGAAATGGTAGTTGTAAGAGCCCGAACCCATTTTTTACTTTCTCATTCACCTTTTAGAGTTCTGTATCACACTTACTTCTAGTGCCTATTTAGACTGTAAGATTAGTATGACAGAAACTATCCAGATTTCATACATGCATCACACCTAGGGCAATAATGTTCCAAACTCATTCAGGTCCTTGATGTGCTATCATAATGAAAATAATATAGGCAAGCACCTTGTGCTGCTGCAAAGCAAATTCTGTATCACTTATTTTAAATATTTGCCTTAATTTTGAAAAAAAAAAAAAGGTTATCACTTCCTTTGAGTTGTTATGAATAGACCCAACCTCTCCTCTGTGTAAACAGCTTCCAAAATAGGTTTTACCATCTTTGGATGCCAGAGAACCTGGCTTTCTCAACTCAGCATCACAATCCAGTTGGCTTCCTAACAGATTTTATCCTTTGCTGAGCAGATTGAGAAAAGTGTAAACAATTCCATGCCTCTGAAGATTTATGAGACTTCAGGATGTGACTGAACTGCAAGGAAAGAAATATTCCAGGATTACTGTAAAGATGAACATACTCAAAAGTGCACCCATGGGTATTTAAGAGTCTTTTAAGCAGCAATATAGTTACTTGTACAGCAACCAGAAATTGGTCGTGTCTTATTTTAATGTAAATAGTCTGTATTTAAGTAGACCATCAGCAAGAGCATCAGCAATTGTATGGAGTTCTAAAATAATTAGATAGCAATTTTTTCTTAATAATATATTTAAACATATATTAAATGTATTCTCTGTTTTTCTTCTTCTGTGGTATATGTAATGTTTGAATGTCTGTTGTAAGAAACATACTTGCAGAGTTCAGTACCATATTGCCAGAGCAAACTCTGTAAATGGGCAAACTGTGATTATTGATTCTAATGAATAATTGTATCTTAGGCTTATGTCTAATGGAACTGTAAAGAGAAAGCAACAAATGCTTCAACGTTTGCTGCAACAAATGCAGCAAATTTTTAACATATTGATTTTAATTCCAAGAAAATATAAAGAATTAACTGCCCAATACCTACCTGATACATAGAAAGGCAGTGCTGGCCTCTCCACCACCAAAGGTGATTTTCTACTTTTTCAAAGAAGGAAAGAATTATACATATAGAAGTTATAAGAATAATCTCTGAAATATGGGGCTTATCTGAACCTTATTCTCTCCCCATTAGCCCAGAATGCTCAAAACAGTGTAATATGCATAATGACAAATTAAGCAAATTAAGCACTCCATTTCCCTTTCTGCCTCTTATTTAGAAACTTGACCTGAGTTCTGTAAATGGCTCTCCTTTATTGAGAAGGACATCTCAAGCAATTTTCAATCCATTCCTGCACTGCAGTCTATTTTTCTGTTCCAGAGCATGGCTGGACTGCTCAGCACATGGGCTGCTGCCTGTCTGGGTTGAATGACTGAAACTTCCTCATCAGGTGAAGGATAGAGTAAAGATCCTGTTCTACTATCACAGGATTAGCCTCATCGCAAATGACATAATTAACAAAAGTCAGTACAGGCTTCTATCCAGAAAAAGCCAGTGAAAAAAGTAAACATTCCTAAAGAGAAAAAGAAAAAAAAAAAAAAAAAAAGGAATGAAGGAATGTAAATGAACACCGTTCTCACAGCATTCAATCAGCAAGAAACGAATTTATGAAGTGTTCTTCCATTTCCTGACAGTCGTCAGTTGCTAATCTGTTAGATTAACACCAAGTTTGCCGAGGCCCAAGAGCTGCAAAGGCATTTTGCTGTCTCCACTGCGAGCATTTACCAAATAGGATGTCTGGACAAAACTTCTTACTTGTAATAAAAATATTAAGGCAGAAAGAAACTTATTATTAGCTCAAAGCTGTTAGGTGATAGCTAATAAAATAACCCATCTAACAAAACGAAGGCCTGCATATTCACAGCCACTTATAGCTATAGAATCAAAAATAAAAATCAGAACCCCATTTGGAGACATTATGGACACAAGCTTCACAGGTGCTAAATGGAAAGAGATGCTCTTCTGATGGCTCAGAACAGAAATCCAGTTTAAGTAACTTTTCATGCAGATGATCTTTGCATCAGCCATGGCCACTTGATTTCTCAGTCTGTGTTTTGATGAAAAAAAAAAAAAAGAAAAAAAGAGGAAACAACTGGGAATTTAGGGTACTGAAGTGGGCAGTCTAAGACTTTTATGTAATCCCGCTTGCCCTTTAAAAGTTCGATAAAGTTTAGTCAGAGTATGTCCCTTTAGAAGCCTAGGCTACAAACTGCTTTGTTCTTTGTAGTCTGCTCAACACTTACACTGTAAGGAAGTTGTATTATTCAAGAGTAATCTACGGCTATTCCCGAATCAAAGATGGTTAAATCATTGAAAAGATCCTGAGGGAACTGACATACTCAACCTCTACTAAAAAAAAAATTATTTAAAAATCTCACTCCATACCCATTACAAGATATTTATTTAGAAAAAAGCTTCAGAAAGAATAAAACTATTTTAACGAACACAACTAAAATTACAGCCCCCCCCCCTTTTTTTTTTTAACCATACTAACCAAAACAGTGAAACAGAGATCCAAATAAAACAACAACACATGCAGATCACAAAATGGCATTTCTAGAGGGAGGCACTCATATATTCTGTCATTCTTCCAAATCTCACTAAACAGGCCAATTTGTTCTGTTATTTATACAAAGGCTTTTTTTTTCTTTTGCATTCTATTTTTATAGTGATTTCCCAGTAGGCTACATTTAAATAATCTGTGGGAGCCTTTAGATTTTCTTATATTGTGTCTTCTTTTTGGAGGAGAGAGAGTACTATGTCTCATTATTGAAAATGCTTTAAAAATCTTGCTAAAATGAGAGAAAAAAGTTTTATTTTAAATCAGGTATTAGAGAAGGGAAGACAAATATTGTATGGAGTTTTAAAAATTCTGGTTCATTTAGCAACACCTTTATTCTGTTATTCTATATTATTTTTTAAATCTGCAATAAAAAAAAACTTTCATAGTATCAAATTGTTCTAAAATGCTCCACAGAATATAAGCCATTCACTTTCATTCTCAGGAGCATTATTATGTTCTTGTAGTTTTTATTTAGCTTATTGAATGTTCTCAATGTCTAATTTAAAGTTAAGAGAAGTGGATGGACTCTTTTCATTAACTTCTCTGTATAATGATTTAGGCCCTAAATCTTTTCCCTTAATTCAAATCTTACATCCTTAATTTATAATACACTTTTGGGAATTCCAGAAGGAATTCCCCACAAGAAAATTTTGCATATCTCTAGCAGCATTTCTAACTGATAAAATCACCATGCAATCCCGTTGTAATTTCAGATCCTTTTAAGAATTTGGAAGCTCTCTTATAATGCATTTAGCTAACTCCTAATAAGACTTTTGATGTGCCTAGGAACACAAACAGGAGCTCGGCACTTACATTCCTCTGGTTTCTAAAAGGGATTGGGCACCTGTGACTTTGAAATTCTCCCCCCAGTCAATCATGTTTGACAATTATTCATCAATTTTTTGTACTGGTGTACTGAAAAATATGTGAGCTGTCACTTTCAAGACTGTTCCTGTACACAAGAGAAGCCAAATTCATATCGATCAAAGTGACATGTTTGTAGAGCAAAATAAACTGAAACATCTATATAATTTATGGCTTGTTATGTTTGGTGATAAACAGATGCTTTAATTAAGTTTGAGTTTTGGAGCTTTTTAAACCCACAGCCTGAATTTTATCACCTATAAGAAAGAGGATTTTGGAAAGAGGAATAGATAAGCATGAGTATTGATTCTGGATACAGATGTGGATCTCAGTTCCAATAATTATGACAAATAACATACTTCTTGCCCTTTTAAATTACAGCTACCTGCAGAAAACAACTTGGTATCTTTCTAGTTCAGAGGAACAGAACAGATGAAAATTGACAACAGTCAATTTCTTCAGGGCAGGAAGTTTAAATAACTGCAAGGATACAAGGATGCTGCAAGGATGCTTCAAACCAGCATCTGTATATAGCAATAACCTTCTCATCATCTGTGAGTGCCCCAGGACCTATTTACTAGCAGTTTTGGTGATTAGATTCTGAAGCATAGGAATATGAAATGTAGGTGATTTCATAGGGGAGCTCCTGAAATATATGAGTATCGCAGTTCCTCATTCTCAAGGAAAGGTTCAAGGCTTTGTAGTTCATACTGCTCTTTTATACAGGGACTTTGAAATCTTTCCTTTATGAATACTAAGCTGCTTAGTCTGTCTTCTTTTAGATAGAGAAAAATGGATAGATGCACTAGATGACTTAGGGTAGGATTTGTGTAGCCTAGACATGTAATTTTGGAGTGGCTAATCAACATAAGCTCATTCTATACTGAGTGAATGAAAGCAGGTAACTTCAGAGAGCACTTCATCCTGCCCTTATATAAATCCAAAAAAACTGCATTCATTGCTATTAGGACATGCCACATATCTGATTGTTGACTGCAAGGAAAGCAGGTTCACTAAAGGTGGAAGCCTAATTCTGAGATACCTAAAATTAGATGAGGCAAACTGTAGCCCAAAACGGATCCCTTGGCACAGCTGGACACTGAATCCCTGATCCCCAACCAGATATGGGAAAACCTTGGCAGTGTAGTCCAGCTCCTTTGAGGGAGCATGCTCCCATTTCACCAGTGTTTTTTATCAAATCCCCAATCAGGCAGATATGAATGTCCTGCTGGAGCGTCCTCATATTTTATATCAAAACAAGCAGCTACTGGAGCATAAAACCAAACCACTTCTTTGTTCCTTCTTATCTGATTATGAAGGTGTGTGGTTGTCTGTGGGTTCAGGTTGTAGGGCTTACCTTGATGTCCCTGATCCATCTCCTAATCGGGAGTCTAGTGATATGTTAGCTTACACATCCTTTTAGGTTTCAGGGAAAGAGAATTGTGGAGTATCTGTAGACTTTGAGCAAATTTTACATGACTATAAAGGTTAAGATGAGTAAAAACTAAAGGATAGTTGATTTGGGATCAGTTATTTCAGGCACTCTAGATTAATTATTTATCAGTCTCATAAAAAGAGCAGACCCTGCATTGTTTGAAGACAGAGGTTGTGCTCAGTTTCATTTGTTATTGATATCTGAAGCTTTAAAATCTCTGTGTTTATTCAGAACTAAAACTTACCAAAAAAGTGGTAAGCACTTCAAGATGGAGAAGGTTTACCAACTATCATTGTCCAAAGAAGTTTGAAGTCCCTCTAAATCTGACTCTTCATCCCTCTACTTAACCTTTAGTATCTTTCTTACTTTCCTTTCTTCAAAAGGTGTGTTTTATAACATATCTAAGACTAATATAAGTAAAGTGGTGCTAGATATTGCTGAGAAGAGACTACAAATATTACAAGAAACGCTGCAGCAAAGAAGGCAGAGCTAAATGGATATGTATTTGAAAACTGTTTTCTCTTACAGCTTTGCCATCATGGTATAAAAATGTGTCTCATTCAGAAACAGGCTGTGCTGTTATTATTCTCAAGCTGATGATAGAATGCTTGGAAAAATCTTCCCCCCTGTTCTTAAAGAGTGTGGAAAAGAAATCATCCTTCCCAGACTTTCTTTAGACCTAAGCCTGTTACAAAATTTTGATCTATATCCAACTCTGATATTTCAGTATTTGGAAATATTCATATGCCAATTTTTATGTAATTCATCTCAATTTTTGTATAGCATCCATTTCTGAGAGCTATAAACCAGCTATCAACCAGCCTGGATGTGTTCGTCAAAATTAATATCATAAAGAACTTTAGTTTATGAACTCTAAAGTGCCAGCAGCTTGTCACACAGAACACTCCAGCATCCATCATGCTTTTAGGTAATTTTATTATTGCTTTCCAGGGATTGATTACAAAGGTGAACATCTCTCACTATTGGGATAATCAAAGAAAATAAAATATCAGATTAAATGCGACAGCTCAGTGAAAATTCTGCTCAGCATACAGCAGTGGGCTATAGGGGAAAACAAAAGTATGGGTATTAGAATGCAGAAAGAATAGGAAATCCTTGATTGCTGGTCCATTTTAATTCAATTTAATAAATGTATGGCAAGTCTTTAAATCTAATTGGCAGATACTTAGTTTTTGTCATACCTCAGAAACAGGGAGGGGCAGGAGGATTTCTGAGGTTATGTTAAGAAAATCACATTAAACAAAGCTTTTCAATGAGCCACTGAAATGGCAGTGATCATTTAGTCAAGAGAGGAATTAACTGAGAGAGAGAGGGAAAAAAAATCTTTGAAGAACTCCAAGAGCATAAATAATGGTTTTAGAAAAGATAACTTTTAAACCACATTTAACATTCTTAAAACTACGAAATCATGGGAACTTGTAAAGAAAGTAAAGTACTTTACAATGTAAAGGAAGTTACTTTTCAAACAACAAATAATCTGTGGAATTCATTTCCACATGACACACATGGTCACGGAGCTGATAGTATTAAAATACAGAACACCATATCAGAATCCAGTTTACAGGTCTTACAGGGAATAATCTTCCATAAATCTTAAGCATTTAGGGCATCAAGACTCTAAAAAGAATGGATTCTCAATTAGCATAAATTTTACGTACTAAAGCTTAGAGAAATCAATAGATATATAATAATTTTCCTGAAGATTTGTCACCTGGAAGAACTAAATTATTACACATACTGGGAACATGACCCATTTTTTCATATTAAAATGGCTAATCCAGAGCTCAGATGAGAGAATCTTTTTAGCAGTCAAGCTCTGGAGGTTAGCTACGAGATTGGAGCAATTCAGGCACTCTGACTGCAGAGGCTAGTGAAAATGGAGCTTTTTTTCCAGTGTGAACTGCCTATTGTTTGGTTTATTTTCATTACTGAGTTGACATGTCTCACCTCTGAAACAGTGGGCAATACAGATGAGAGAGAGTTGAGCCAAAGGCTCTATTATGACACATGAGTCAACGAGTGGTTAAAAAAATGTGGATCTATTTGTCTGGGAGAAAGCTCCAAACTTGTCTCAATGTCAAGGACACTTTGCCAAGAGTGTTATGCGGTCTGGGAGACTATTAACTGTTGGATTTTCACCTTTGATTTTCTTTTTCTTTCTTTTTTTGGATACAATAGGCTGAAGGCTGAAAAAATGCAGACATATAACATTTTTGACAAGGATGACATCTTCATTAGGCTAAAGAGTTATGCTAGTTAGTTATCTCAAAGGATTTTAGACCTCCCCTATGCAACAGCCAGAATATTTTGTTTATACAGATATGGGATCCTCTTCCAACACTAAATTCCTCAACAGGACAGGGAGAAAGTGAGAGATCTTCACATTGCCTGAATCCGTATAGCCTAGCTGTAGTGCTAAAATGCTAAGTTTTCAATCACTAGAAAACTTACTGCTTAAAAAGATGTTGAGATGTTGAGAACAAAGTCTCCTAAGTTTGAGAGAGACATCTTTTTTTTTTCTTTTTCTTTTACTTTTTTTTTTTTTTTTTTTTTTTTTTAACTGAGGAACTGTTATGCAGCTAATTGGAGCAGGATGCAGTTCCTGAAGGGGAGATGGTTCAGTGACTATGGTGTATTCTCCAGAGTTTTTTAACTAATTACGCCTAAGTAATGTATAGATGATAAACATTTCTCTTTCCTGTCTTTGAACTGCACTTTACACATTTGTCTGCCCGTCATGTAATTTTAGAAGGCATTGGTACCTATATAAACCAATAACATTTTACTCCAACATGCATTTATTTTGCAGGATTATAAACAATAAAAATAATTTATAAACAATAAATTATATAAAAATATAATAACAATGAGGTGGAGAGCAGAAGAACAAAGCTTACATCTTAGGATATGAAGTTTCTCAAAGATAAGCGGTACTTATGGTGCATCTCCTAGATCTCATATCATAGGCAATCAAATAATTTAAAACAAAAATCCCTTTTAAGGATTAGGAAATGGGAAAGAACATGCCTATCACTCACTGACCTACCACACATACCCACTAGCATGACAAATTATTCAGAGCTGAGAATAATAATTATATTATTAAAAGTTCATAATGCTTTAAGTTCAATTTCCCCCCTTTCCCCTGTCTTTAATGCCATTCAGTCATTCAGGAGCAAAAGCTGCTCAGTGTTACCAAATTATATTTAAATGTCCCATTTTTGTGCATATTACAGATACTTATCACATTATGCATAAAGAAAGATCTTAGCAACCATATAGTCAAAATGATTAGCTTCTAGTTAGATTGAATCTCTTACATGTCAGACCTGGCAAGTCTTTTAAATAGTAAGAACTGTTCTATGGATCTCAAAATACAGTCAAGCAATTTCTGTGTCATGTTTGTGTTAATAGTATCTGTTCAAATGCACACATCTATTTTAAATATATGTATATAAATAGATATCGACTTTGTATATATAAGATATATATACAATAGGCAGAAATAAATTAGGGTGAATAATTTATTTATTGGCCTCAGCTTTCCAAATATTTGGAAATCACATGCTGGATTAAAGAGCAGCAAACAAATTTTCAGACAACTTCTGCCCCTTTAATATTCTATTTTGAGTTCTTGCACAGAATATTAATATATTTCATATATTGAGACATGAAGAGTGTGAATATACTTCATATATAGATAGAACTTTATTTCTAGCTATAAACTACCCATTGTTGGTCTTAGATGATTGGTAATGTTAGTCGTGTTATTGCCAGTGTGCTTCCTGTTGAAAACTATAATATGGACTACAAGTCCATAAAGTCTATAAATAATAATAATAAATAAATTACAAGAAAAAACAAACCAAGTATTGCAGTTCTGCAGAAGCCCTATGAATTTCACATTCCATAACAATTTTTAAAATCTCCAAATACTCTTGAGAAAGGGAAAGTGCTTTTAAGCACTGTTGAAACTGAATCAGGGCGCTCATTTATCATCAGCTAGTGGAAATGAGTCAAAGGAAATTCAGCAAAAAGCAGTCTATATATACATATACAAGCTTGGTAAATATGTAACAGGTATAGAATGCTTTCTGCTGCACTTCCTTTGCTCTAACTACTCTGCATAATGAGAAAAACCAGTATCCAAAATCCAAATGGCACAGTAGGATGTTTGAGAGGAAGAGGTAGATTTTAATTTGAAATGTCTGACTTAAGTTGCTTTTTGCATATGAGAGATATAAAATATGGAAAAATTGATTTTCTCTATATCTGACAGAACAACAGCCTTATGCATGGAAAACAAAGAACTTAAGCATTTTATTTTCTCATTACTGATTTTGACTATAGGTCAGAGTATGTAACCTGCTTTGAATCATGACAAATCTCCATGTCACAAAGCATAGTCATTCATACTGAAGAGAAATTAAGCATGATTTTGAGGGAAAACAGTAAAAAATATGATAGAATTACTTTTAGTTTTTAAACACTACCAGACAATCAACTTCTCTTTGGGTGTTCACATGTGAAAAATGCAGTTCTCTCGTTCAGGGATTCTGTATATCTACAGATATACTGATTTGAGGTTGTCTGAAAAGGTTATTTTTTATTTTCAAATAAAACAGTTTTCTGTCTTAAACAGCAGTGTGTTACTTGCCTGCTATTACTATTTTCATGTGCATGTGTGATGAGAATGAAAAAGTGTTTAGTAGCATTGCAAATGTAGATGGAACAAGCTACTGCAACTTACAGGTCATATAAGATCGTTTACCCTCCTTGAAAGGGAAAATAAGTTTCTTGTATTGAATTTCATCTTTAAGATCACTACCAAGTGAAGTAGAAGTCTGGCTGATGGATGTAAGTAGATAAGTGGCAAAGAGGAGGGGAAGAGAAGGAGTATTCAAAAGTGTCTTGCCCAAGGAAGCTCCTTTCTCCTATATATTTAGATATTTATTTATAATTAGTGTCTGTAAGCTTTATAGCACTCTATTACTAACAGAAAACCCAAACAAAAGGTTTATTTGATTTGCAAATAAAATGTTCTACTCTGTAGGTGAGTCAGATACTTGAAAGAAATTCAAAACATACAGGTACTTGCTACAATTTTTACCGAATAAAACCTAGAACAATTCAAATGGAAATTAGCTATTATAACTAAAAAGCCTGGCATTTTGCCCTGCTGGTTCGGAGTTTTACTCTAAGGCAAAGACAGTCTAGCTTTGTGTAAACGAGTTCGCTTCTCCAGAGGAAATTTGTACCCCTGTTTCAAAGGTACTAATGGTAGTCAGTGTTTTCATTGTAAAATTAAGAACATGTAGCAGAGTTTAGGCAATTAGTTTAACGACATGTATTGATTACAATGGAGTTTTCCTTTGAGGTTTAGAATTCGTTCAGTCACTGTGTGAAACTCAGGACATACATATCAAACTGAGCAGAAATAAAATCCCAGCTGTTGAGATGAATATTTTACATTGCTTCAATCAGCACAAATTTATGCACTTCTGAGTGGAAAGTGTTTTCAAATGTTGTTTAAAAGAGGAACAGGGGAAACTGGAGAGGAGATCCAGAGTGGGGAAGAGTCCCACATTCATGTCCTTAGCGTGGCAGCAACCAGACATGAATGCGCTGCTTGTTCGCAGCGTCTAACCGGAGAGATGCCAGCGCAGGTCTCCAGCGTGTCACGGTTTGATAGCTTACTGCAAAGAAAGCAAATAGCACTGGGCACATATGCTGAGCTATAAGGTGGAAGAATGAGACGTTCTTCACATGAAAGCCATGCACTTTATTTCCAAATGTAAATAAAGGCCATATATGTTCATCACTCAAGAGGTGACGGGACAAACTCAAGTTAACATGAAGAAGGTTGAAATGATCAAACTGCATAAAAAGTCTCTAGCATCTTCCTGGTTTTGGATGCCATTATTCTAAATGAATGACAGAGATACATTATTTAATATATCGAACTATATCACACAGGCACAAAGTAACAGAAAAATTATGTCATGGTGCTAAAATGGAAGGAGCATTATCCTCATACTGGGAGAGAATCAAAGCAATCAAAAGACATTCTGAAATAGTATTATTGCAGGTACAGTGACCTTGCTGGATCTGAAGTGAGTAAGTTTACATCAAAGTTAGATTTTCCTCCATACCTCATAAACATATTTCAGAAACTATATTTGGTGCTATGTCAGGTTTGCACTCTCCCTTGTACATGATTTCTGGAACATCTGGCCAATTTAACAGTCAAAAATATCTCCCAAAGCCATCTTCTTGCATGATCTTACAATTTAACAATCCAACTTTAGAAAGCACATCTCTTTCTCTCCATCAGTCTATTACAGCAAAGCTCAAGGGTGTAATTCAGGCTGCAACTCCTTTATTATAAATTAAATTTGATGAACAGATAAAGCAAGCTCTGGTTTGATTATAATTTTGATGTTCACTGCACAGACCTTTTTTTTTCCATGGGATCTTAGAGAGAAAAAAACATTTCAATGAAATAAGGATTCTTTAAAGATGTTTAATGTTGATACCTTTACATTCTACAAAGTTTCGAGAAACTCTCTATTGCTATGCAGCTTTTTACCATCTACAGAATCTAACAAGGAGCTTCAGAGATTACCTATTTTTTGTATGAAGATCTGCTACTTTAATTTGATGATTCTCATATCTAAAGTGTTGGCTAGAGATTAGTGAGACACTAAAATAAACTGCTAGCTCTATTAATTTGTTTAGCAAATATTCATGGTAGAAAATCTATCCTCTGGCTGTGCTTACATTGGAAACGTAATGAAAGCATTTAAGAGTATTCTAAAAAGGTTTATGTGTGTGTATATTCTTAGGTATATACAGACATGTATCTTAATGCTGTCCTCTGCGGAATAAAGTCAATAGCTATTTCAGAATAATATGGCCTCTATGTCATGCTGTATCAGTTCAATATTCAACTTCAATCAAATTGTAGATACCTTGTGCTGTTGTACAATCCACAATTCACTTTTGAGTATCAAGTGTTCTAAATATGCAGTATATAATGCACACATTATATACAGCATATTTTTATTTCTGTGATGAGGTAGATGATTCCATAAATGACCCAAGGAAGATGAATATCATTGGGTTTTTTTGTTATTTGTTACTTGTTTGTTTTATGCTTTTAAATTAATTCTATTTATCCAGAAAACAAATTTAATGAAAAGTTTTGGAAAGTTAACTTCCAGGTATCTCATTATATGTATGTATAATACATCATTCATATGTAAGATGTGTTTATAAACTGAAGGGATATACAGAACACTGCAAGTTTTAGTTTTTAGTCAGATTCATCTTTGTTGTATTTCCCACAATATTTCCCATATATTATCCATGTTCCTTCCATAACTCAAGTTAGTGGGTCGTATTTATTTTGTATTAGCATCTTAAATAATCTTGCCTCAGAAAGCAAAATTCAGCTCTTCAGTATGTTAATTTTACGTCAGCATATCATTTATGCTGATGTCAAACTAGCATAATGGAGTAAAGAATCAGACTTGGATTATATATTTCCAGTCAGATCCCCAATGTAATATTGAATTTAGTTAGTTTTAGTCAGTTTTTCATTTGACACTGAAGTAGGTAAAAAAAAACCTCATAGTTGCTGGAACTTGTGGGGCCCCTATATGCTCTAGGTGACCCTGCATGCTCTAGGTGACCCTGCGTGTGCAGGGGGGTTGGAATAGATGACCTCTAGAGGTCCCTTCCAACCTTAAGCATTCTATGATTCTATATCTGTGCTGAAGAAGATATGTAAGTCAAAATTGCGGGCACAATCATAAAAAAATATATATATATATCAATGAGATCTAAATGAAACTGAAGATTGCTTTGTCCTGTAAAGTTTTAATTCTTTGGCCTTCTGTATTTTACATACTTTCCTCTCTGTGACTGTAACACAACTTAGAGAAATAAATCTTTCTTTTCCCATTGATCTTATAACCTCAGCACTCTGTACTAATCCCTCAGTTTGGGAGTTTTGTTGTATTTTCTATTTTGAGCCTGATATGCATCACTTTAATGTCTAGAACAGCTTAGTCATTTAGAAAACTGTTTATTTTATTATTTATAATGCTCAAATATGAAATAGTTTGAAACTACTTGGAGAATTAATTTGAATATTATCACTGGAAAGAGTTTTGACTGCCAGCCTTGGTAACAAAGAACTCAGGAGTATGATGAACATATTTAAGTTACTAAAGGATGATTATTCCTACATCCCATGAGTCTTCCTTCCCCAGCCACACAGCTAATCCTTATTCCAAAAGATCCAAGAAGTCCCAATCCAAGAATGCTTTGATCCTGCTTCCTGTGATTGCTATTGTACAATAAAAGTATAAAATATGTAATTAATCTTGAGAGAGAGAAATGCTCAAAAGAAAGCAAACACTCTCATCCCTACCTAAGTCACAGTCATGCTTGGTGCAGGATTATTGCAGCCTGATTAATCTTGATTTCTGCTGCTTGTTGGCAGCAGGAAGGAAGAGAAATTAGGCTACAGTAACGAGTGGCTTAATAAGCTCTCTTCTGCCTGACCTGAATTTGAAAAATTTTGAATGAAGTAGAACGGAGCCAATCTTCAGAATCATAATCTGAGTGCTGCTACCGTGAGGTGCCTCATTGTCCAGGGCTGAGGCACTACATTTCACTCATATCAAAAAAATGCTTTAGAAAAAAAAAATATTAGCCTTTCTCAGATCTTTGAGAGAAGATTCCAGGCTATGATTCCTGAGGTGTACCAGGAGACTCCTAAAGCCTGGCAACACACACCTCAGGGTATTTTGACTGCTTTGTGAATACACTGACTTGAGGTGACTGCACACTATGAATTCCATTCCAATGTTCTCTGCACAGAGAGCTAAAGTGCATACCATATAGTCAGGATTTCTAAATGGTAACAGAGCAGCCAGATTTGGTCCACGTTAGTTTTCTAACATTGTTTGTTCTTTATGTAAAATACAGGGCTATATTCTGCAGCAACACTACCAGAGTAGGCCTCTCTCAAGCTCATAGAGTTACCACTATTAACAAAAAGGGGATCAAACTCATCTTTATTTAAACCTTCATTTAAAGGATGTGGATTGATGAGTATATTACATGAACTCTAATTGGACCTGTCAAAGGAATAACTTGCTTTCAGCTGGATATGAAATATTTTGCAGCTCTGACTTGTTCAGTCCTGTAAGAGAAATACTGTGTCCCTCCTTGAAGGCGTGAGAGTGTGCTGAGCCTCCTCTGTCCAGCAAAACAGCACTTGAAAAGGATCCTTGCTCTTTCCTCTTTCACTGCTGTCTGCTCTTGTCTCAAGTATGTTTGGATATTTTTCTTTGGCGAGTCAGACACTAAATCTTCCCAAAGGCTTGCATTGTTCCTGCCGGCTGGAATGCACTGAAGGAAGCAATGTGAGCGGTGCACTCTCAACCCTCTCAATTTCCTGCTGCTCCCAGCTGCCCTGCACATTGGCTGCATATGTAAATAACGCAGGGAAACCAAGCATTACAAGGCTGTCTCTCCCCCGCTGCCTGATGGATAATTTTGGAAATGGTACCATTAGCACCGCTGATCAATTTGTCATTTACATATCCTTCTCTTAAACCTCAAATTATACAAAAGAAAGAAAAAAATAAGAATAATGTGGTAGATCATACCAGGATACTGCAAGTCCTCAGAATGCAGCATGAGATTATATTCATGCATGATGAAACAGAGCTCATTTCCTTTATGTTCAGGAAAAAAAGGAAGAAATGATAGATTCTGTTTTTGTTGTTGGTGGTGGTTGTGGTTTTTTGTTTGTTTTTGTTTTTCTGGCCTATGACAATTATTACCATTTTGTAAGGGCAAACTGCTCTGGATTTATAAACTAGAACTCCTATTTTTCCTGTCCACTTACATAGTCCTAACCCAAATGTCATGACCCTCAATAGGAGAAAATATTTTCCTGGTAACATAACTAGTGCAGCACAGAAGTGGCTCTTTCTAAACAAGAATACAGATTTCTAGGACATCAGATGTATATTTAAGAAAGTAAGACGAGATCCTCTGGAGTTAGTCCATCCAAGGTCAGGATCTAACCTCTATTTTCATGAACTCCCCATTTCTGGTTTAGCTAACAAAGATTTTAGTAGAGAAAAAGCTAAGCTGAATGCTGCTCCTATGAACTAAGGGTTTTACCACTTTTACCACTCCATTTTCAGCCCATCACTAAAATGGAGTGGTAAAATAGGTTAGATGGTGACCTTGGGTAGATGCCCGGTCCGAGTGCTCAGAAAGAAGTTTCCCTCTTGCCCCCACAGATAAATTGAAATATATTTTTTGCTAATCTTTTGTTTGCAGGAAGACCAGAAAGTGCATCTTCAACCTGTTAACACCATGTAGTTTCTAGTGCAAACAGGAAACCTTTTTGTAGAATGTTACTATTCCTATCTATTTCCACAAAAGAAAATATTTTGACTACAGATACAAGGATTTGTCATCTTGATGTTGCATATCATATAACCAAACAGATATGTCTTCAAAGGTGATCTTATAATTTCAAAATAGTCTCACTTATCAGGCATTATGCTGTTCCCTCACTCTCACCTCAAAAGGCAAGCTGGGCACAGAATCTTGTTTACCACAGACATGTCCGAATATCAGTCTTTCCATTTAACAATTATAGCATTGTTTCTTGTATTTTTGCCACCTGGCAACAGAATAAACATTTTTCTTTTGTGGTAGTTTGTTACTTGGCAGGAGAAGTTTGTGTTTTGTATCACATTCCTGGTCCTGTCCTGCACATAACGAATGTGGCCACACCAAACGTCCATGTAGTTCTGTATTCTGGCAACTGGTGTATGTATATTTAGAGAAAAATGTATACAAGAAAGAACACATCTATACTGTAAATATTTATTCCCCAATATGCTGTTTTATCATCCAACATTTGCTCTGGGGATTTTTGTAAGCCAAAAGTCATATGACTAATATGTCTTCATGTCTTTCTTTGAATTTGTCAGTCATTTTTAAACTGTTGTTATATTTTAGCTTAATTTCACATCTGTAAGTGAATTTACCCCATTTTCCATGTTTTGAACTTGTTTATGATGCTTCTTACTTCATACATTAGAAGGCATCAAACAATCCTTCTCTCTTCACCTTTCCTTTACCTTCACACCACATAAACTAAAGTCTAAGGATGAAAACATAAGCTATGTAATGCAGAGCCTTCAAAACTCATCCATAAAATATTGCTCATGGTCACATTGATGCAACCCAAGTGAATAGATTGATTTAACTTGATTCTGCAGCGCATTTTAGCAGTTTGGCCCCTTATTCAGAGAGCTTCACAGCAACTTCATATCTTTTTGTCTCCTGCCAAGGATCATATTTTCCTGTCCATACTGGCTCACAGAAACTTGGCAGCAAAAGAATGTGGGAAGCAGTGAGTTATTACATTTTTCAGGAAATTTAGCAGAATTTGAACACTTGCTATTGTGTCAAAATTCATGATTAAAATAGCAAAAATAAACTCACTCTGCAAGAAAAGAGGTGTGTTAAGGGTAAATCCTTAACACGCTTGCTTCAAAGCAAGCGTGAAAACTAATAAATCTCTCTACTCATGGTTAATTACTTAAATAACTATGCTTTGCTCAGCACAGTTCCATTCTCCTTTGATAGCCTAATAATAACAACAATAATAATAAAAGCAATAAGGAAAAATGAAATGTCTACTTACGAAGCAAGTACAGATTCCACTTCAAGGGAAAGCAAATTACAGTAAAATACAACAGCCTCTCTTGAATAAATCCAGTGAGTGAGGCAAATATTTATCTCAGAGTTGACCTTGGACTATCAAATTATCTTTCATATTTAAGATCTCTTAGTCATAAATTAGGTTAAAAAAAAAACTATAAAAAGGCAGTATCATTTCAACAATTTGACAAGACAAATCAGGTTAAACTAGAAGATTGGACCTGGGTTTGGTATGGCCTAAAATAGTTGAAGTAACTACTAACTCTTTCTATGTCATATGACTGCTAGAAAATTACTTCCAGCTCTTTGTACGATTGCCTGTAAAGTCTTATGAAATAATCTCTTCATGGTGATCCTTATCATTCACATTTAGCTTTTGCAAAAAAAGATGAACTACAATTTTGAGATTTAATTTAAAAGCACACTTAGCACCTTGGCACTTAACAAGAGAGAACTTGTTCCCTTATCAATTGCTACTTTTACCTACTGGGTGACTCTTCAGAAAAAAAAAAAAAAAAAAGAATATATATATATTTATATATGTGTGTATGCATACATATACAAACACCCCTGTCTATTGACAAGAAAACTTCTGGGGACCAGTAGGTAACAAGTTCAAAGTGTGCATTAAATTCAGCTGGAGGTCTATATTTGGTTAGTTTTCTAGTCACCTATTACAGCTGTGTCACTAGGGTAGATAGCTAAAGACTTCAAATATAGCTTCAAAAAAACAGCATGGCCTAGGGGTTTGTTAAAACCCCTTTCTGTAGGGTACTACCCTACAGCAGTACAGTGCCCTATACGATTGTGTTGTTGCTTTCCAAATTTAATAATTGGTGCCAAACTTCAGCTTGAGTTGAGATGGTAGAAGATGTACTCTCTCTGCCAATCTCAACTATGAAGATATTTCAATTGCAAGTGTCTGACAGCCTTTTGTGACAATATAACACCTCTCAGCTTAATCAGACAAACCACCTGCCAGTATTTCTGCAATCAATATGCAGATCAACTAAAACAGCTCATATAGTTAAGAAGTAAGCAGATCTGGAAGATACTCCTATGGCTGCTCTATTAAAGATGTTATAACAACAGCTAGTAAGCCTATTGTGCCAGGCATGATAAAATAAATTATTTAGCAGGTTTCATTAAGAAAATATGTATTTAGGATATATATATTGATATGATTTGCTAATGGGATGACTTTAGGATTTACTTCAGGAAAAAAAAAAATCTAGTTAGCTCTATTTGGAGAGCTCTAAGAGTTATTTTTAGTGAACCTATGTTAATGTACCAGTGTCTGATTAAGACTGATAAAGCTGTTGTGACTAATTCCTGCCTCAAATGATATTTTGCACAGGAATGCTATAACCCAACTTTCAGACATGTTTGCTTTGATTTGAGAGGGGAAAGAAAGCAAGAGATGAATTGAAAAGCTAAAGTGCTTGACCTTTTTTTCCCTGAGTATAAAGCATAAGTGGCTGTACTCTTTCTTTTGCCCCAGACAATCTCATTAGATCTGGGGAGCTGAGTTCTGGAAAGTTGGAAAGTTTTCATTGAAAAGGTTGAGAGCAATTGGAGATGATGGGATTTACACCTCTTTAGAAATGCTTTTTGAAAACCCATTAAATCTGTGTAAGGTTGTCTGTCCAAGCTGAACTGGGCACTTGTCTTATCACTGTATTTAATCTTTCAAATACCAGCTGAGTGGCTATGATTTAAAGAGACAGAACACTACTTTGAGCCCTTCACTTCTCAGTTGAGAAACAGGAACTGTCCATAGTGTCCAAATTATAATTTTATTTCTTTATTTCCTCCAATTTTCAAATAATTACAGTTTTACAAGAGTGTTTTTTTTTTTCCTCCTGGTTTCTCTTCTTTTACTTGCTAGTAACTTGGTGTGTGCTGAGATGTATTTTTAGTCTATCAATCTGAATTTTTATCTCTTTTTGAATAGAAATATACTTTCACATGCAAAGACTGATGGGGAAGGTTGCATAAACCCACATTTAATTTGGCAGGCCTAACCACTACCCTTTATTTGAAAAGGAGGTAGGTGAAGCAGTGGGAGTCATCATCAGAAGCACTGGCACAAGGCAAGCCTCAAGCAGAAGGTGAGCAACTAGCTTCAGGCAATTTCCCTCGTAGCTGAAAAAGCAAATGCAGGGCCACAGCATTGATCCATGGGGCTGTAAGCCTGCACACAACACAGAAAAACGCTGAAGGAGAAAAAAATAAAAATAAAAATAAAAAGACAGAAGTCTTCCTGAGCAGTAAGTCCACAGAAAGGAAAAAAAGAAAGAGCTAGGGCATGAAGTTTAGGGTAAAGCATTACTTAAGAGGCTTAGATGTTTAAACTGAAACTGTTTTAAATTTTTTAGGGTTTTTTTCCCTTTTACTTATATGTTTTATCCTTTTCAAATGAACAGGATTTTAAACAAAAACCTCAAAGAGCATCAGTTTCTTCCTCCACCATAAACAGTCTTTCATGCCACAAATTTTAACTATAATGTTTTACTACTATCATTATAATTATTTGTTATACAGATCATATTTTATACAAAAGTTCAATTTCAGGATTTTTTAAAGCCTTGTTAATATATTAAAGGAAATTTTGCTACCAAATTTACTAAATATTTGATTGCCACATATTGAAGCAGATAAATTAATGTATTCTGTCCTAATTTTACCATGCTTTTGGCATTTACTAATAAACTTTAAAAAAAAAACAAAATGGAAGTATAATGTTTTATTTGTGTTGTACAAGCGCCAAATTCAGGGCTCCTAGTCTTTTATGGCTATATAAAAGATACCGCTTGTCTCAATAAAGGGGAAGAAAGACTAGTGAAGGAAAAGCATGAATTGTTAGGATAGACCTGGATTTTGCTAAATACCACTATGGTTTCAGCTTCTATCAAGAGATTTATTTTTTGTTGTTGTTCCTTTTTTTTAAAAGCCAGTTGTTTTCCTGATTGCTTCATACCCGACCAGGGGAGAATTGGAGGTCTGAAATGTGATATTTGTAATCTGTCAGGGTGCAGCATCATCTCAGCACAACCTGGGCAGGTGTCAAGGGGCTTTTTAGGTGTTTTGGTATAGTGTTTGTATAAACATCTATACTTCAAATAAACCTGCCCAGGAGGACCTGGTCTCATCATGGCTGGAGGTAACCTGGACATGCATGTCTATGAAGATGTGGCAGCAAGGAGAGCCTCAGACCTTTTAGAAGTGAGGAGGAATGTCCTGTGCCAAATATTCTGCAAGTGATGAAAGTAATTTAACTTGAATTTTGAATGGTTCAGCTACCAGTAGCAGCTTCAAGGCACTCAGCACAGATTTCTACTGCTTCAACACAGCTGATAAAAGAGCTGCTCTGTAGACTTTCGTATGTGCTTCTTGTAACTTTTTCAAAAAATTGACAGGAGTAAATTCAGAAAAATAAGATCATGCAATTGAGAAACAATTAATATTAATGAGCATCAACACTCTTGTATATGTTGACATTGTCAATTTAGTAAAAAGTAAAAATCTGACAAGTACAGCAAGTGAGTACAATGTAAAATTGCTCATAAGAAAAAGTGTCACCTCCGAGCTGCTTACAAAGCAATAAGTTACAAGGCCTCAATGCATTTATGCCACATAACACTATATAAGCACAGAATTGTCTTAACATAGCTGTATATGGTTCAAGCAGTGTATTTCTGGATGGCATTATTCAGTGTCTACCATTCAGAGCTACCAGAAGAATACTTGCACTACTCAGTCATATAAATCATTAGTAGCTAAGTATATTATAATTCTTAAACATGCAACATACGTTGTGAAAGTTGCACTACAGATAATGCTTTACACCATTGTTTCATGTCACCAGTATGTACTGATCACATCTATCATTCCCTCATCAGATCACAGCAATATTATACTTATATACTTAAGACTCAGGCTTATGTCAGCAAACCCTTGAAAGCTGCATGGAATACCATAGAGAGGAAATTAAAATAAAGGTTAATGTCATTTTTTATAGTTGACTTGTTCTCTGAAAAGACCAAAAAGAAGGTAGCCTCTGAAGCCTGATATATTTATTCGTCTGAAGGCCATCAAAGAATACCAAATACATCTGTCAAACATGGCTTATCATCTTGTGAGGTGGAATTACAAGTGGCTGTAGCAGCAAAATCAGCAATACTACTCTCAAGTTAGCACTTATGAAATAACAACAGTAGCAGAAACTACACACAGGAACACGCAAAACATACTATTGCTCAGCTTTACATAATTGCCAAGCTCAGAACAAACCTTCAGAGTATTTTTTTTTCTCCTCTAAAAATGTATTACATAGTAAGTAAAACAGACTTTCAGTAAACTTTGTGTGTGCGCACGCTAATATAGCAGAAACAATTTTGTGGTTTATATCATGTGTATCATAGAGGTTCTTTGTAAATCAATGATGAATGGATTTACCCAGTGAAAGGTTTGGATTGACGACTTTGGATACCACACTCAACCAGAAACAAGATAGAGTGGGAAAAAAAAATCGTATAATATTGACCAGTAATTTTCATCCTTCAGCTGGAAAGGTTACTTTCCTTGTTATGGGGTAAATTCAGTTCCCATCACCTGTTTGAACCTTGGCTTCTCCACAACAAATCAAATGAAATGACAGTTATAGATCATAAACCTGCTCGAGTTTATTACTGTTTTTTTTTTTTTTTTTTTAGATGTGGAGGAGACATACTCTAATTTTACTACATAACTAGAATGACTGGTGAATTGAGTGAATAATTACAACATGATGTCAAGGTACCATTTCTTTATGACCCAAAAACTATATTAAAGATACCTATTAGCCTGAATAACTTACAAGGTCAAACAAGCAGAGATTAGCAGAATAAAAGATTACTAATGGAGAAATCAGAAGAGATGGCTAAATAATGAGTTATTTACGTCAATTCCAGAGAAACAAAGTACATCCAGATCTCCTGGGTAGGAGGTTCACAACCAGCCAACATCTCACAAACATCAATAGAGATTGTAACCACTGCTCTATGATGACATGGAGTAGATTTGAGCCAACAGCCTGGAGTGTGAAAGGAGTCCTGCTCTCTTATCAGTGTTCCGCAAACTACATCAATTAAAAAAAAAAGTAATTGGTATAAATCCTGCCAATATTAGAATTGCTGTACATGTTAAAAAATGTAGTCTTGTGCAATAATTTGCAATAATTTTACTGATTTGTGTGCTTATATATGTACATTCGATTGGATGATGCATAAAGTTTATTGATTTGCTTGTACTTTGGATATTTGCCTCCGTAATAAATTGTCATTTTATGAGTTGAACTGATGTATGCAAAATATATTAGTTGGCATATGGATCAATACCCAGAAAAAAATACATTCTCGGTGGACAGAGGGACCATACTATTTTGATAATTAGTAAATAAGATTAGAGCATATGTGTACTTGGTTATAAAGTAATTTAATTCGCTAGCTGCATTTCTTAATGCAGGAGCTATTAAACTTGTGATGCTGATGATCTGTAAAATTCTTTGATATATATGCAGTGATATGAAGTGAGTTTATCTGAAACCACTTTTTATCTGAATTTGTTCTGAAAATAACTACAGAGTAACTATGTAGGTGGATTGACTCCAGTTATCTGACAGATGACATATTTGCAGAAATGCAAGCTCAGGATACCTACATTAGCAAAGGCTCATGCGGCTATGTTATTTGGAAGTATAGATAAATACATACCAAATTCTGTCAGAATCATTAATAGACTGAAATGACTTTTTATCACTCCTGTAGATAGACAGAACACACACACACACACAAAAAAAAAGTTACTGGAAGTACATGGATTGAGAGACAAATTCATGATAATTCACTCAGGTTGCAGGCCTCAATCCCCTCTGAATGAAGTATAAGTGCATTGCATGTGCCCATTGTCCCATTCCTGTTCATCAAACAAGTGACTTACGGGAAATGCAGTGAAACCTCATTCTTAAAAATAAAATTCAGAAATGAAAGAAATGGAGTTTCGTTTTTTTTTCTTTTTTTTCTTTTTTTTTTCCAGTCTTATTTAAAAACAAACAAAAACAAAACCTTCAATTTATGCACGTGCTTTCAGGACCTTGATCATATCTAGGCCTAATTGCCATAAACAGTGTCACCTGGCACTCCCACCCACTCATCTTCTGCCCATTGGCACAAGAGCTGCATTTAAGTTCAGGCTCTGAGTCTTGCTTATTTTCTCTATCTGAGCTGTGTTGGGGGTATGTTATGCCTTGCCCTGTATCTTATTGCTCTGTGACTACAACCTGGTTGGTGATTAGAGATCTGTTAGCAGACCCTGACAGCTTTGCTCCTTTCATTCAGGTATTACAGAGCTGTTCCTCTTGTACATGAGTCTCTGTTCTTACCTACTGTGCTACTTTCACTGCAACTGCTTTGCCTTCCACGACAGAGCAACCCACCTTTGTTGTCCCAGAAGTAAACCAAGATGTTTTCAGCTAATAATAATAATAAGATGCATATGCACAAAGCTCTTGTATTTTTGTTCTGATGCAGTCTTTTTTCAATGTACATAGTTTTGTAAGACAAAGACTTATTTCCACATAGCTCTAATATGTACTTGAAAAATGGCCATGTGCACAGTGAGTGTTAAAACAATATGTAATAAAGTAACCTGAGCGATGTTTGATGTAGTTTTTAATGTAGCTGTGTGGGGGTATTTCTGGTTTGGGTTGTGTTTAAAAAGAATAGCAATGTTTGCTCTTCGGGAGGATTATTCTCCTTTTAAGAGAAAATCGAAGACTGTAAGGAAACCTATACTTAAGCCTAATCCTAATGTGTAGACTTCACTACAGAGGGAACATAGTGCTGAATGGCAGAGAGCAAAGGAGAAAAAAAAAATGGCTGTGAATCCCTTAGTTTTTTTATTATTAAATTATGCTTTCTGAATGATATCAAAGCCCAGTTAACTCCCTCTAAGGTATATTTAGTGACTGAAACATGAGCTGTGGCATTGATGAGCAGCTGAGTGCTTCAGACGAGAAACAGGCCAAGGTCTTTTGGAAAAGAAAAAAACAGTGCTGGCTCTGTCAATGGCCTGGCTATGCTGTCATTCTTGGTTTCTTCTTGAATGATGAATAGAGGTTCCTTGACACCAGTGCAGTAACTTGGGTCAAAGTTATCTAGTTAATGGGTCAGCGGCAGAAAGATGAGGTGTGAAGCTGGATTTAGAATCAAAATACTGGAACTTAAGAACAAGATAGAGATAGCAGTTTTTTAGTCAACTTGACACTTCAAAGTTATAGGGCTCAGTTTTTCATCTCCGAGAACTAGCAAGATATGGCTATATCTGGTTTGCTCTTTGTCCTTTTGTTAAATATTGTCTAGGAACTATCTGCCTGTTCCATTTTAGTTTGTAAACCATCTAGGGCAAGGAGCTAGGGCAAATGGGGGTAATCTAGCCAGATGTTGTCTTGCCATCTTATTCATTGCTACCACATTGTATGTGCAAGATATGGAAAATAATTATAACTTTCATATCCTGATTCTTACCTGGCTTCCTGCATGGCTGCTACCAGTCTGGTTTTATTTACAGAGTTCAATAAGACTTTATATCTGAAGCTGTATGGCTAATGAAGGTTTTGACTATTTCCAGAATATATTAATAAGGCTAGATGTATTTGTGCAGGCAGATTGGCTTGTGCAACCAAGAGAGAGAGAAAAGGTAACAAAAAATAAATTGTTCTTACAGATTT
Source organism: Tinamus guttatus (assembly GCF_000705375.1). Next base: position 798,233 of record NW_010586452.1, on the reverse strand, counting down.
TCCTTTAGCAAAATGATTCAATGCATTAAGTTATTTGCATCATATTAGGTTAAACACCCTGCTGAATGAAGGCCACAGACAGAAGTATCAACGGTGTGGTGCTATACTGAGCAATAATAAGATTCAGTGCAACTAAAGATGCCCTCCATTTAGAGATCTCTAGTGGAACATAGAATGTGGCTACTGTATTCTAAAAAAAATAATAAAAATAAAAAATCCTCAAACAGTGAATGTATAGTTGGCAATAGTTGGTTTCTTATTTAGTCATTAAAAAAATCTAAATTCCTAGCAAATTTTCAAAAGTTAAGACTGGGTCATTTTTCCTATAGGTTTATGAGAAGTATCTTCTGTTTTAGGCAGATGAATCCTTCATTTTACAAACCGTGATGCAACCTCCTAAGTAAATAGCTCTCCTACTGGCATCATAGCAAAAACAAATTCTCCATCTAATTAGAAACAGGATGGTAAGTGATTCATGAAATAACTAATTATTCATGCAGAGATTTTCCTGAGCTGAAAAAATAAACTTCCTTAGCTCAGGCAAATAAGTGTGATCTTTCAGTTTTTGCGACACTAAAACTGTGTAGCTAATTTTAGATGTATCCATGCAAAAGGTTCAAGTTAAGGTAGTCAGACTTTAAGCAGATGTGGATCAATCTGCTGTAGTTGTCTTTCCTAATATGCAAGTACTTTTTCTGTGTGTGTGCATGTGTGTACTATACTTTTAATTTCAAAAGATGTAGCTACCTGCAGAAGAAGCTACATTTTTATGAGGAAAAACTAATTTGGGGTGTGTCTTATGAGACTGTGGTGATGTTTTGCCTTTTAAAAGTTGAAAACACAAAGATCTCTGCCAATATAGCTATGCTTATCCAAGAAACAAGTTAATCTATAATTCTGGCTATGAATATCCTGAAACTGTTTTCTAGAATGAGTCATATTCTTCTCAGACCTACTTTGAATGTAAGTAAACATTTGCTATGGGTTAAAATGTCAAGGAGTTAAAAACTTCAAATTGCAGATGGGCACCTTACATGGTTAGATATTGATTAGTCTTCCCCTGCAGTGATGTTTTCATGTGGAAATGTTCCTGCCTGCATCTGTGGCTTAAGAACAGCTGCAGACCCATTTTTGAGACATTTTATATTTTACAAGCTATAATGCCATGAGGTCAGCATCTCATCTGTTGTTAGGAAGTCAACATATTTTATCTTAACAAATACTTCAAGTTCTAATGAAGGAATTGATTTGTCTTCATTTAACAGATTTATTCTTGGATAATATATCTAGTTTCTGTTAGCTTAAAAGGCAGCATCCAGGCTGAAGGAAGCTTCCAACAGTTTAATCAATTACTGATATTTCAGCCTGCACCAAGATTTTGGCCTGCCCTGTATCTCTAGTTAAATCTTTTCAATGTGCACATGCAAAAGCACATAGTCTATTCATCAGAGAAAAAAATCCATATAAGTACTCGACTTATTTCAATAAGTTCTTGGATTTAGAAGAACAAGGTGTGATCAATAAGGAAAGCAACTGTTTTGCTTGCCAAAGTGCAAATAAACTATGTCATGCTGAGCTGCTCTGGGTAGATTTTGTTCCTGTACTGCAGACAACGTCAGTGGCACTGTAATTTTTGTTCCTCAACTTGAAGGCTGTTTACCTTGGAAGGTGCATGAAGTAAACGGTAAAAATACTTCCCAGTCATAAATGTTAATGTATGTAGGAGAGTTGAGGGCATATGCAGGCCTGATTTGAAAGGAATGAATGGACAGTCAGGCGGTGGGGAGAGGCTGTGAAGTTCCAGGGCTGCTGGAAAGTTACCTGCATAGCCAGATGTGAGCATGGATATATCCTTGCCATATATGCTACTGGCACTGTGTATTCTATCTTCTGTCCTCTGTGAAATTGATGCTTTCTCAAAGCTATTTGTTCACTGCATTTCTTGATTCCTGCCCTCCTCTTAGTGCTAAGACATTCTGGTCAGGAGCTCCCTGGCTAGTTCTCCACATACTGTTTGTGGGCTTCAGCAAGCTAAGTAAAAGGAAGTAAAAAACTTCCTACCTGGTGCTTCTGATTACCAAAAACATGTTTTTGAAGTTGAAGAACATTCTTTTTCATGAAAGTCCAGACTTAATTTGTGTGTTTAGTTAGCAGTTATTTCTCGTTCATCTTTTTTTTGTAAAAATGTTGCTGCACTTAATGGAGTATCTGCTGAGGAAAGGCATGTTGAGAGAAGAATGCCATGCTGAGGTAGACAGTGCATAAGGTAGAGTATAGATGCCATCTGTCTGTCTATTGCCTACTCAATACCTTAATATAAAACTTCCTCACCTTTTGCAGGGCTTTTGTTTATCTAAGTGCTAGAATAGTTGAGAAGACTATCCATACTGTGATCTTTAGGATGTGTTTACATGTACTCTTCATTGCTTATCGGCATCCAGAAGCAAATTCTATGTTATTATGCTGTACGGTGACATACAGTAAAAGTGACTTATATTTTACTATTTGTTGAACTGACCTTAGATATCAAATTATCTTTTTCAAACTTACATTTACTGTGTTTAAGACTCTAATATATTGAGCTACTGTTTAAGAAATGATCATGCAAGAGACCCTCATATTTCACAAATAAGCCGCTGTGGCCTTGCAACTATAGGTGCACACTAGCACATATTCACGAATTATCCATGTATCATCATCAGGTATAGACACAACTTTCATTTGCATACATTAAATTAGAATAAAAATGCTATTAGTAGCAGCACATAGAAAACAAAATTAAGCAAGTGTTTCAGTATCATCAAGGGATGGCCAACCACTGGTGAGAAATATCATGGTGCGTGGAAATCTATTGCTATTTTCCTAGAGTACTTTGAAAGGCAGCGGACAATCTCCATGACAGTGGCACAGATTATACTCATGCAGCTTGTTCATATTGTCATTCACTGTAATAATTATTGTAAAATATTTGACTGGGTCATGAAACCAGACAATGTCAATTAGTGTTCTGTATGTAATTCAAATGTGTTAAGCCCCCAAGGTAGAGTGCTGGAGATATTTATGGGATGCATTATTGCATTACTGCACTGTAAAGTATATAAACCAAAAACCAGTTTCACTGCACAAAATGTCTTACAAAACAAATCTGAATGTTCTGCACAAACATAGTCTGATATATAGTCATATATGTGACACCATTATTTGTTGCAGCTTTGTATGCAGTGACTGCAGAACACATTCTTTCTCTCCAATAAGTTTTTATATAGGCTAGAGCCAGGATTTGGACCCCTTAAACGATGGAACTTATCTGGTGTCCATGGAAGAATTTGCCTTTGCAAGTTATTTCCTGTGCACTTCTCAAACTGGATTCATGGCTCACTAAATTCTTTCAAAGTACAGTAACCTAAAAACTGGATCATAGTCACATTTTTTTACTGTGTTGAATTATTAAGGATGCTAGGTGTATTAAAAACCATGAGGAACCTTTTTTATACCTTCTTCTTTTATCCCTTCTGTATAAAACTTTCTCTAATTTAGAGGAGTCTGCCAAATCCTTAGACTCTGAATTCATCAAAGGGTTAGAATTTATTAAGTGTTACACTTTCACCAGACTTAAAGATGTTCCTTTATATAGAACAGAAGCCCCTAAATGTGGTGAACATCATTTAGAGATCATTAGAGAAGGTGATTTTTTTTATACAAAAATCTAGGAGCTGAAACCTAATTTGAGAATTTCCTCACAAATCTGAATTCAAGTATAATTTTCATAGGTTCGTGGGTAAATTTGGAGTTTAAATATGGTCCAAGGTATAGGAAGCAACTGCAAACTTATGTGATCTATAAAATCTGTAAAAATAAAAATCTGGCAGCAAGAGACTTAATGCTCTTAATCTTTTTATTTCATAATAAGAAGACTGAGAGTTGTTTTAATTATAGTGTATAAGTACCTTCACGGGTACTCACTTATTTAAAACTAAAGGAATATTTGGTCTGAAAAGGGAAAATGTAGAACCAATGGCTGGGAAATTAAAGTTAGATAAATGCAAAGTCCTCCATAATTGAAAAGGGAAGTAACTGAGCCTTTTGAGATAATGGGTATTATCTGTGGGTAAATCTGCTTTTAATTTAACTGCTGCTTTATGGGTTTTTTTTGGTTAAAAAAGGGGAGGCAAATAAACGAAATCAGGAACGATGTCATAGAATTAGTTTCTCATGTCAGTGGTGTTGAAAGGAATTGAAAACCTGCATAAGTAGTGATGCACAAAGTAAGAAAGTAAATTATGGAAGTTGGGACTGAGTAGTTAGAAAATAAATTAAATGGGAATAGTTGGTGGGATTTGGAATTAGGTTTGCAGTTGAAAAACTATTTAAACAACCAGGAAGTTATCAGGGGGAAAAAAAAAAGGGGGGGGGATTGCATATCAGAACAAGTATTTTGTGTGAGAAACTGGATAATGGTTGTCTGAATTTACAGGGGTGAAAATAATTGGATGGGGTCCCAGGACAAAAGAGGCCTCACATTATTACAGAATAACTTCTAATCCATGTGTGAATTGCTATGCTCTCACCTCAGGAAACTGAACAAAAGTCGGGTTATCTTTTTGACATTTAAGATTTTTTTTATTTTTGGGTGGCTTGAAGCCCTGCCATTCAGTTGGAGCATCTAAATATGGAGTTAAGATTTCATATCATTATTCACACATATTTGTATCTTGGGTATAGATTTTGTCATTGTTTTGGTTTGATCTTTTTAAATACTTTTCTGGCAGACAAGATTCAATTAATCTCTAACGATGTCTGAACTTCTCTAATCCAGTAGTGTAGATGAAGTCATCAAGAAATTGTTTAAGATAGAATTAGGATGCCAGTAAAAATACATCAAAAAAAAAAGTGATTTGGGCTGTTCCTTTTTGTGGTTTAGAAATGCAGACTTTAAATATTATCACATTATATGAAAATTTCTCTTAAGTTTTCAAATATTCCTTTGTGTGGGTTTGTGTCCAATTCCTTTGTACACAGCTATGCATACTGAAATGGTTATGTGTGCAATCAGTGAATTTAATTGGATTAATTTTAATCAATTAAAATAAACTTTATTTTTTGTTGCAAGATGTGTATGATGTGCATACTTATTACTGTTAGCTAGTGCTGGATTCACATTGCAGTATTCAAAAGTTGTGTGTTTTGGAGTTTTGAAGTGTCAATATTATCTAATCTAGTAAAATCTAAACTGAACTGTTTTCTTGATCTCAATCTCCACATTTCTATTGTGTACTTTTTCCTTTCTGGTCTTGGTTCTTGATTGTAAACATTTTTTCCATTTGTCAGCCACTAGTTAGGCAATTGCCTTTGCATTTAGCAAGGCACTTGACTCCAATCAGATTTATAAAGTTCAAATAACCTATGGTAAACATCAGCTTCAGGATTCAGGTTCATACTCGGTCCAGATTCTGAGAACACTTAAGAGAACCTGCTATCCTATTTAAAACAAAGCAAACAAAAAGCCCTTAATGTCTGAGAATGGGAGGTGGAGGATGCTCTTGTGGTGTCAATAGCTAAGGAATAAGTGCCAAGGTACCTCATGGAGCATCTGTCTCACAGTGTGGATTCACTTGATGTCTTGTCAGTATATACCCATTTGTACTGATTTATTCTGTGTATCTCCATAGATTAGAGAGAAATTAAATATTCAAATTAAGTATAATTTTAGAACACGCTCAATTTAAGTGTTGAGCATCACATGCAGTAGGGCAGGTACCTAATGCACAGTGCTGTGAAGAAGCTTGATGTTCTCAAATACCACAGTGTTTATTTAGAATATTGCAGAGAGAAGAATTCAAATGTCAACAGACCTTAAGTTTTTAAGCCTTTGGAAAGGGAGGAAGTAAAGGACTGTGTCCCTGGTTCTGACCTGCAGTCCCACAACTGGTTACACATTTGGCATTAAAACTGATAAATTCAGTTGTACCTAGTCACTGGACCAACATGAAGTATCCTATACCTATCCTATCCTATCCTCTCCTCCTTTAAAATGAATAAAGCCCTAAGCTAAGGAGTCACTGCTGTGGCACTGTCCCTGTAGTCTCTAAAACTTGCAATCCAGTCTGCACGATGGTTGTGGCCCTGGAAAAGATGACCGAAAAATCCCATCAGAGTTCCATGTGTCTTTTCTCACTGAAACAAATTTCAATTGAAGTCACTGAGGTTACATAAGGGGTGATTACAGCCTGTTCTCATATAGATAACGATTTTTGCACCTTTTATGACCTTGATTGTCTCCCAGCAGAACAGATATGGTGACAAGTTTCTGCTCATTTGAAACAATTTTGCACAGATGTTTCACAGGATAAGAAAGCTGATCAGAAGGCACTTGAAATGCAGGAAAAGATAAACATAAAGTATGAAATAAACAAGGGCAACTGACACTGCCTGGACCTTTAATTGATGTATTGTGCTGACAGCAATGCTGAGCATTTACATTTTTTTTTGTTCAAAATTGAAAACTTTAACCCCTGGGAAGCTTAGTCATGGGAATTACTGCATAGATTTTCTCATAATACTTTTCATAATACTTTTTTTCCTAAACAATATTAAAAATAAGAGGAGTAATTCAAAATAAATAGTTTCAGCCAAGAGCTTTGCTTAGATCTTGATCTGAACCTTTTCCTTGGTTCAAACAAGCTGAGTTACTGTTTATAAAAGCTTTTGTCGTTTCTGGTCTGATCTCCAAAGGAAATTTGATCATACGGTGTCTCCTCCTCATCCTCTGTCTGTCAGCTCCTACCTCTCTCCAAAAATGTTTAAATTTATTGGCAAAATTCGGGCTATTTTGACAGAGGTAAAAAGGCCTGAGATTTCACACAAGTTTATGTAAAAATAGAAAACACAGACTTGGTTTGCTTTGTGACTAGATCAATTCTGATTAGACTTACAACAGTATATTACTAGTAAATATTGTAAATATGAAAAAAAAAATTGATGAACCTTGCACTCCACCAGATATCAGACAGCAGCAGTTCTGCTCCTTACAGTGCTCCTTGTTAACTTCTACCCAGGTGGAAAGTTCGTTCCTATGATTTTCTTTTTCATTCTGCCTTCATCACCATACCACTGGGAAAGTGATGTGAAATATTTTCTTTAGCTACTGTATAGTCCTAATATTTTATAAAGCCCTTTCTTCTGTGCCGAGTATTATTTCCTAATCCTCAAAGTTTGTTTCAAATCTTCTCACTCTTGTTCATTTTCTGTTTGTGAGCATGAATTAAATATGCTTTCCCAAAACAAATTCTATACCCCTGCTTCCATTTCAAATATACCCTTAATGATATTGCAATGCCTACAACTGGGACTAAAGGTTTTTGAAACAGTTGATCCTCCCTTAGGTATTCAGTTTTCTTCAGTCTGTATTTCAGGCTGAAAACACTCCAAGACATGTCCACTTTTTATACATTCCCAAGGCCACAAGGCTCTCAGCAAATAATAAATATAAATATTAAACACAAATGTACAAGAATGGTTATAAATTTAGTACATGAGAGATTTACTAGATCTTAATGATATAAATTCACTTCTTTACAAGGCTATTTGTCTTAAAGCTGTAATATATACAACCAGGCACATTATGGCTTCAAGACAAATAATATTTTTTGCATGCACATATAATATGTAAAAATGTATTTTTTCTAGGAATATAATATTTCTCTGGACAGAAATCTCATGTTTCAAGTAAGCGCCAAAATTAATAGTGCAAACAAATAACTATAGATATCCATTTGTTGAGGGGACAGAGGAGGAAAGGAAAATCCCATCTTGAGCCAAAAGCCAAGTTTTGTGTCTGAAATGGCATTTTGGGGTTTTTTTTTTCTAATTTGGCTGGAGGTTTGAGCTCCTCATTATAGCTATTCTTCCTCTCTATTTCTCGTATTACTGTGAATTATGTGATATTGTCGTGGAAAGGTGTGAGCGAGCAAGATTAGATAAAGGACTAATCCCTTGGGTTTTTTTCCTCCTGTTTTCCTCCTGTGGTTTAACACCACAGTTAACTACGGCAATGATGACATCAGCGTCTTTTTTTGAGGGAGAGTGAAGGGTTTTTATACATACTGATTTCTGCCATTTCCTCCATCATTCTCCAATCTCCCTGGGTTCCATGTGTGAGCCCCCAGTGGGCCAGCAGCACTGTGGTCGGGCTCACTGGCTGAGCATGCTGCTATGCAAACAAAAGTCCAATTTAGGCTGCCTAAAGAAAATAAGTCATCTCTGGCCCCTGTTGTGTGGACAGTGAAACAGTCCAAAAGATAATGCCATTTCACATTGTATGGGATCCTTAAAAAGTACTACAAGGTACTTTTTAAGCATAACAAAATTAAGCCCTGGCACAGCCAAAGATGGGGAAACTGAGGCAACTGAGTGTAAACATAGTCATTCATTATTTTTAATCTTTATTCTCTGTAAGAAAAGCTCCTTGCTTTCTTGGTTTCTTTACTATTTCATCACAAGGTTGTTTCGCTGACAGTTCTCAGTTTATTATTTATTATGATTTAGTCCTGTGGGACCCAGAGACCTAGGCCCCAACTTTTACCAGGTCTGTGGAAAAAGTTTTCTATATCTTCAGTTTTCATAGAAGATGTTGCATAGATTGACATTTTTCATATGGATTCATTTTCATATCTATTCCTGTTGCCATTCTGGTCAGCCGAATGGTCAGTTCCTCTGTCTTTGTACACCACTCAGAAATTAAAGATATAAGTAAAACAGCACATGAGGAAGAAAGATAAAAATGATTTAAAATTATATTAAAAGCAAATCAAGTCCACTAAATTGTGGCATGTATATTTTAAATCTTCTGTTTTAAAAACTTTTCTATTTTTCTTACTTCTGTTGGAAATGGAAGTATCTCAAAGGACACTGGAAACATAAGAGAGAGACTGTAGACATGGACATGTGGACGTGGGACTCTGGCTCTCATGTAGTCCAAACTCCTTTGAAGTGAAAAGGAGCTTTCTTATTTATTGATGAAGCCATTATTGAACATTGTTTCCAAGCTGAAGGAGAAAATGAACATTGTGAGTTGTATAGATATCTGGTTTTTTTCTGCATATAATTGCATGGTGGTAATTAGGCATGTATATCTTTATGGCATAGTGTACTTCGGGCAAAAACTGGAAGTTTCAGTGTAAGAGATGTAACCACTATTTAAAATTAAAATTCCCAATAGAGTCAATGGTAACTGTGAGATTAACTTTACATTGTCTTCAAAGAAATAGAGACAAATACCCAGATTCTGCCCTTGGTTGGACTAGTACAACTATAGATTAAGACCACAATTATCAACATCACAGGAGGCCTTTCAGTTCAAAAAATGATTCTATTTCAGGCTTTTAATTGTTGCCCACCACCAGATACAGGTATTATACTAAAGAACTGAAAAGTATTTTATTGTATCATGTGTATCTATTGTTTTAGGCTGACCAGCTTTAAGGAAAAGCTATAAAAATAATTAGACTTTCCTGGTCACGAGGCTTATTTCCTAATCTATTGTTCATAACTAGCCAGGAAATCACTTGGCATTAGTCACTGAAAAGACCGTAGGCAATTGTGTCAGCTTTATCACTTCCTCAGATAATGTTTATAGGAAGTAGACAAGAAACAATACAATTTTCAGTTAAGGTTCATTTAGCATTTAAAAAATAGAAAACCAATGAGAGTTTAACTCTCTCTTGATTGCTACCTTATTCTAATGAGCAAACTGGATATCAGCCATAAGAAGGTGTAATTGGTAGCCAGACCTATATCCTTGTAATTTTTTCGTGCATTACTGGAAAGATGTACAAAAATATTCACCTCTGATTCCTGACTTTCAGAGCTTCTCTGTTATTCCCAATGACATTTTTACTATGATGACCACTGCTAAGCTTTGAAACAAAGGAAATACAGACTGATAGAATACAGCTTCAAAATGTCCACATTCATGTATTGTACTTTTCCATTTTATAAAAAAATAAATCTAAATCCTACTCTGGTCTTCTGCAAAGGTAGCTGAACTATAAATTCCAACAAAAATAAATTTAGTCACAAATTTGAAAACAAATGTAAATGACAAAGATATGAGTGAATCTAGAATTTAACACAGCCCAAAATCTCGAAGAAGCAGAACAGTTACTACATTTTCCCTTTCCAGACGATAATTCTGGGCAGTTATCTAAGCAAACTGTGATTAGAGTAAATAAGATAAGAGAGTAAATTACTGAATGAAGGACAGATTCAATATGGAATCACCCACTAAAAACTTATGTTTTTTGTTATTCATGTTTTTTTTTTTTAACCTCAAAATGCACATATGTATACGCTTATACTTCGAGATTTATGCTTGATACTAACAGGAAACTAGAAATTATTTTTCTGAAGTAGTTTCTTGACAGATTTGGAAGAAAGAACCAATCTACTTTGGCACAAAGTATGTGCATCAGGATGTATGCACTGACATAAGTTTATAAAGCCGAGTTTATAGAGAGTGCAAAGTGTATTGTATTTGTTATTTTTATAACTATACACCTAAGTTTTTCCCATGTGAGTTTTGAAAAAAAATCAAAGTCTGAAGTTAAGCATTCAAAATTTAAGTACTAGAATTAAGCTTTCTTGACTATTTATTTTCTTTTCATGTGGTCTAACTTCTCTTCAGTACAAAACTTCCAGCCACTAGGATGACAATTCAGAAAACGTGGGTTTTTTTTATTTATCACTCTGAGAATTTGCATGAGTAAATGCTGCGTATGGATGTCTCTGCATACTTTTGTCTCTATTGTTCACTGTCCACTTAAAGCTTTACAGATGCAAGGAACAGAAAATTTATGTCAGAAACAGGGGTCTCTTTCTGATATTTCCAAGTTCAAACTGTTTCACTTCTAGATGTTAGCAATAGGAACTTACAGCACTTTCTGGCAATGAATATCCAGACACCTGTAATGCTAGTAAGTTCCATGTATTTGTTATCTCCTTAGCTCTTGTGTGTCTAATATGTTTTGTATTGATAGTAATTGATTAAAGAATGATGAATTTACATAAACCAGTAAAAAAAAATGACTAAACACGGCCTGCTTTCTCCTGTCTGTGCCTTACTTAATTGCAGAGGCTGCTCAGTGATATCAAAGACCTACAAATTCTGAAAAGACATCCAGACTAGAAATCACACTGCTGAAAAAAAAGTGAATCTTAAACTTAGTCCTGACTGTTTAGTTTTAACTTTCCACTTTTATTTTATTTTATTTTTTTTTTTTTTTTACAAAGAATAACCGTATTTTCCTTTGGTGCAGATTCACAATTTTAGAAGTGATATGCATATCATTGGAACACAAGAGGATATAAGAAGCAGAATAACTTTATTTTTGATATTAAGGTTTTATTTTTAATACTTCCAATAGGACTTTTCAGTTTTGCAGAATGGGTTTTAGAGGAATTCTTCAATAAAGAAATCCCAGGTCTTTATGTCAGTCACAGGCTAAAAGATTATAGCAAAACTAGGTTCATCTATGCATTTTTTTCATTAAAAATCTGTGAAAGTCATAGTTACACTTGGAGCTAACTGTTTTTCTGATGCATTGTGGCTGTTCCCATGCAGTTTTGCAAGTGTGATGGAGCTTTACTTTGAGGCTCTATCCCTCTTCACACATGTGACTCAAAAGTTTGTGGAAATATTCAGCACATTTAGATCAAAACTAATTATGTCTGTTGCCAACTTGTATGAAGGGTACATCTGAGTTTAGTATAGCTCTGGTTGCAACATATTATGGAGTATAGATATAAAAGATCTGAACTGGTGTCTAATATCTCTGTACTCTTATTTTTCATTTTGCATTTGTAATAGATTTACAATTGATGTTATTGCTATGGTTTGTCGCTGTGCAGTCTTGGACTCTAAATAACAGCAAATTGCAGATTTATAAAGAGTAAAGGTCTCTATTCATCACTTTTACCCATCCTCTCAAGTAGTTAGTTAATAAAGTCGAAGAAAATGTCTTGTTTCCTTTTTTAAATCATGTAGAAGCAGAAAATAGGATTAAGAAACAAAGAACGATTATGGAGTCACAGGACACTTAGGAAATTGTTGCTAATACTGGACAAATCACAGAAATGATCATTCTTGTAGTGTACCATAGAAAGAAGATAAGGATACCACATTTTTCCATTCCTCCTATCACCTTCTTGACCTGAGATGACGACTCCTGTTATGTTTCAGGTCAAGGCTCCTAGTTAAGCATACTATGTTGGCCTTCCAAAGCTGGAGTGGAGGGATAAGACTAAAAGACTGAGAAACAAGCAGTCTTTTTCAGTTTGGTACAAGAAAGTGAGTCAAAAACAGTAACTCTTTATGCTACGAGGTTCTTCAGAGACGCCAGACCAAAGTAAGTAATTATTTGTTCAATGTCTATATCTCTCATATCTAAATTAAAATGTAAATGTACACTAACATTTTTTTTCACAATACATATTGAGAAACACACATCTGATCCCTTCCTGCAATGAGAAGCAGCTTTGTCCATGATAATTCCCCAAAATCCTGAACAGGAAAGTCTGCACAGTAAAGTGTTCTATAGAGATAGTAAAGGAAAAAGTACAGTTTGTGATAATTATCACTACTCTCAGAATGCTTTTAAATACAAGCTTAAACACTTGTATATGAACATAAGTTCAGAAAATGCTGCAATGTGAAATAGTCTTTCAAGTGCATTAAAGAAAACCATAAAGGAAAACTGCTCCTTGATAAGCTGACAGAAGTAATTTCAGTTCAAGATCAGAGAACAAAAGCTGAAAGTAAAAGTTGCAGCCATAGGGGTCCTGCCAAAGAAAAGCTGCCACAGACGTTAAAAGTAAGCTTCAATATGAGGGAAGGTAATTTTTCATAGTTCTGTGAAATTATGGCTGAATCTGTTATTGCTAAGCATTACTGAGTTGAAGGTGCAGCAAAAAATCCTTTGGGTTAATGTTGCAGTCTGTGTTCTGGTGCTCAAAGCATATTTTGATGGCCAGATTTGTTTAATATAATTCACTCAAAATGAGAGACAGAATATGGTTGAACCTTAAAATGGTACAACAAAGAAAAGGTAACACTTTTTCATATCCACATAAAATTATTACTGCAACACTTGAAAGTACTGATATGTTTTATAAAAGGGTGGAGGGGAAAAAATGTAATATAAATTAAACCTGATGAGAGTTTGGTGAAGTAGAATATACAAAACTAGCAAGTTTTGAGCATGACCAGCTCAAGGACCTGCATTTGACCTCTGGTCTTGGCTCAAAATCTCATATGCCCTATGCTCAGCATTTGAGCATGAGCATCTCAGTGTGAAAATATGAGCAGTGACACTATTGATGTGAAATGTGGCAGCCAGCATCTTGCAGCTGTAATATTATGCCTCTCTTGATGTCTTAAAAATTCCTTACTCTTGTACCCTTCAATGATAGCTGAAATCACTCAACACCTTCATCCTCCAAAGAAGACTTCCAAGCTCTCTACAATAAACTCTATCAGTTACCTTTATTGTATCAGATACTTTCCTGTATCCTTGTTTTCTCATATAAGCAAGCGCTGCCAGACATATTTCCAAGCAATTGAAACTGGATTAGCGTGGATATCCTTTGCACTGGAAAGAAGTTGAGAGTAATCTTAATTCATACAGAACTTCACTTATTTATAGATGGTCTTTTCCATATATCCCAAACGTTTCAAGCTCTTAATTAAGCCACCTGATAATCTTGGCATTAGAATTTTTTTTTTAATGCTCATATTGAGAATACATAAAATAAATGAAAGCAAAGCTATTTATTAAATGATTTAAAATATGTATACAAATATCAGATGGCAACTTTGCTATCCAGGAGGGGAATCCAGCTGTATTTGCCGATCTGTTAAACTGTCTGGCTCTCTAAGCCATGACGCTTAGATGAAACAAAAAGCAGGCACACCTTGAGTTCAAATATTTGACATGTTCAACTAATCCAGTCCCTAGTGTTTTCTGCTTCTCACAAGGGTTCATCAAGAATGAAAACTCCAATTCTTTCTACCTCACTTCTCAGTTTTATCAGAAGCTAATTAGGATGATCATAACTGGAAATTCATCACCTTTCTTATGCGACCTTTGTCTTTTTTTCTTTTATAAGGGGGCTCAGGTTTCTATCTGATCAGTTAGATAACTGGGCATTACTCCTCTAACACTTCTCACTTAAATAAACAGTTGCACTTCTTCCTTTTAGATTGGAGGCTGGAAGCTCATTATAACTGGGGTCTGCTGCTTGAGCACACTCTTATCTGTTGATGGAGCCTTGTAATGCAATCTTCTTCCAAATGAACAGGGATTTTATCAAAATAAACTTGTGCTGCTGCCCCTCTCCTTCCCTGCTTTCCCTGCGATCATACCAAGTAAAATAGTAGGCTACTTAAAAATAATAATAATAAAATAACAGAAAGGGGAAAAGACCTCAATTAGACTGAGCAAGCCTGAGATGGAATTTTATATTCATATGGTATTTAAAGTTCAATATTGTTATTAAATTCTGCATTCAATTACATTGCAGTTGTACTGTTAATGATTCCCTAAATAAATACACAATATCATACAAGGAACCATGTATAAGGTGGTTATCAAGAGGTCACACTGTTTAAAAAAACAGATAAGATGTAGAAGAGGCCTCTTAGAAAGGCTCTCCTACTTAATTTTACATGCTTTTTCAGATATATTTTGACTTAACCCTTTTTTCCCGCTTCATAGTTTCCCATTTCTTAGTTAACCAAGACCCCTAGTGACAAAGTTATCTAAAAGAAAACATGGGCTGAAAAGCTAGCTACTCTGTGATTTTAGTTTGGAGTTTTAGTATAGCTGTGATGAAGAGATTTCATATATATATAAAATAAACACATATGTATGTTCACTATGCATACTGTTACATAAACTTTCTTTTTCTGTATGCATACACTTACATCAGTTATGCAGGACTACACTGTGAGATGTGAAAATGGCCTTTGTTTAAAAGCGAGCAAGGAAGAGAAAGAAAAGCTAAATCCAAGGTGAAATTATAATAAAGCACAAGCATTACACAAGAGTGCTGTTCCTCTCCACAATGACGCATTGCTGTCTTTTAATACCAGATGCCCCATGGTTCTGGAGTTGCCCTTTGAGATTGAAAGATAATAGACACCTTAACAACAGCTGCTCTGATGAAAAATGGCAACTGCAAAAAGTGTCTTAATAATATGACAAGTGTTATAAATTAATTCTATTTGTTTATTGTACAGATCTGCTTGAAAATTACTATCAGGTTTAACATCTCAGAGTAAAAGGCATGTAACTGAAAAAAATGAGAATGTTCCAATGTTTAGGTGGTCATTCCCAAGCTCTGTTAATAGCAGTGATTGACAATCTATGTCTAGGAATCTTTTCACTCATCACTGAAACAGAGCTGTGTCCAAAATCAAATGTGGCAGCTGTTTAGCAGTATATGACAACACTAAACAAATGTTTAGACAAAGGAATGAAAAATATCATACAAAAATGATACTTCAGTACGATTTATTTACAGATAGTAATACAGGAAGAATTGTTTCTAAACATTTAATATCTTCGCCAGACATAGGCTTTGGCTCTTGAAACATGCCAGTATTCCAGTAATTATTAATATGACCGACTTTAATGTTTTGATGTTCATGCCAATGAGCCTATATTCTTCACTTGTTAATCCCACACAGAGATTTTTTTTCTGAATCAAATGCAATTGCAAAGATGATCTCAAAAAGTTTTACACCAACAATAAATGTTGGTGCACTTAGTATTTCAAAAACTCACATTATCCATGGCAGTTGCTTTTGACCATTCATTTCAGTAGAAGAAGGGAAGAAGTTGTACAGGTCTGCAGCTATATCAGCAATTATATTTCAGGACATCATAGGCTATATATTTTGGGATTCTCTGCAGGAATGTGTCTAAAAGAATGGACTTCAGAAGGAAGTTTAAGAAAATGTTTTTCATTATAGTATTTGTGGCTGTGGCTCCCAAGCAATGTAGAAAAAGGAAAGAAGTAACTGAATCTCATGCTTCAAGGTGTAAACAGACCTGTAAAAAAAAAACAGGAAGCAATATTGCCAATACTTTTGAACTGACAAGGTGCTTTAGAAGTAGGAGGTTGTAGGGGATGGATGTCAGTTGTTGGGTTATGATGTCTTTAATAGGAGAGGGGCAACTCGAGGCTTCTTCAATAATTCAAGATGTTTACTTAATTGCCAATGAAGTACTCAGAGTGTTAAGATAGCAATGCTATGTTGCAATAGAGACATTTAAATACATTTTAATCAGTGCAGGATGAAGGTTTTAATATAATAAAAAAGTGAAAAGTAGAAACCCTAAAGATAGATTTTTTGTGAGTAACCCTCAATGCGGCATTGCTGTCACTTCACATTTAGTCATCTATATTCTTTGAGGGCTTTGGCAAAGTCAGAAGGTAAGGAAAAAGTCAACACACATGACAACATGACAGCAAACACAAACAATTGGTAGCTTAATATTTAGGCAGTGGAATCACTGAAAAGAAAAAGGATTTTGATTAAGATTTTTAGCAGTCTCATTGTGTGATGTGATATGATACTATGTTCAAAAAGCCAGGGAAAAGGATTGGCAAAGAGGGGAGGCAGAATCACAGAATCACAGGATGATTAAGGTTAGAAAGGACCTTTGGAAATTACCTAGTCCAACTCTCCTACACAAGCGGGGTCACCTAGAACACATTGCACAAGATCTCATGCAGATGGATTTTGATTATCTCCAGAAAAGGAGACTCAACAAGCTCTCTGGGCAACCTGTTCCAGTGTTCTGTCACACTCCTAGTCAAGAAGTTTTCTCTCAAATCCATGTGAAATTTCCTGTGCTTCAGTTTGTGTCCTTCGTCTTTTATCCTATTACTGGCCATCACTGAAAACAGTCTGCCCCCAGCCTTTGGACACCCTCTCTTAGGGTATTTATACACATTGATAAGATCTCCTCTCAGCCTTCTCTTCTCTAAGCTGAACAGGCCCAGCTCTCCTCAAAGGCAAAATGCTCTCCCCCAGTCATTTTTTATAGCGCTATACTGAACTCTCTCCAGTAGCATCATGTCCATCTGGGGGGCCCAGAACAGGACACAGTACTCCACATGTGGTCTCACCAGCGCTGAGTAGAGGGGGAAGATCACCTCCCTCAACCTGCTGTCAACAGCCTTCCTAACGCAGCCCCAGATACCATTGGCTTTCTTGGCCATTAGGGCACATTGCTGGCTTATGGTCAGCTTGTCCACCAGGATGCCCAAGTCTTTCTGCAGAGCTGCTCTCCAGAAGGTCTATCCCACAGTTAGTACTGGTGCATGGGGTTATTCCTGCCTAGGTGCAGGAACATGCACTTGCCTTTGTCAGAATTTTTGAGGTTCCATTCTCCCTGCAATGCAAAGCAGATAGGTCTAGCTGTATCATTTCAACAGTCTCAATAAAACTTTACCCTAAAACTTGAAGACCATCTTTGGTGGATGTAAATGGCTATAGTTTGCTGATGTCTCTGATAGTGGCTTGCTAAAAATAACAGAACAATTCTTTTATTTTCAAAAAAGATTGAGGAAGATTCGGATTCTGCAATCTTTAATCCTGTCAATGGACCCTTAAAATATATGATTTGCTGCCACACTGGCCTAAACAGTATTTCTTGCATGGGTTATGTCTAGGCTGTCATACAGTGCACTAGCTGAGACTATTCTAAGTAACAAAGAACACATAGGTATAGGGATAGATATAGGTATAAGAATGGCTCTTTCTTATAGTAAGAAATAAGACAGAAAAATTTCTGCACTGACCTTTTCACTAAATCACATTAGGAAAAGTTGGCTGTATTTTAAACACTTTTTTTTTTTTTTGTATGATACTGAATTGAATGTTAGGCTTGAAGATTTTGAATTAAAACTGCTTCACAGCATTTGGGTATTTTTGGATGTGTAAATTTGACTCAAGTCCAAATCTCCCCTACAAAGATTGCTGTTTTACCATATCAGATGCCAGAGTTGTTTCTCTTTAGCTGTTGCCTCATTTGGGGCAGAAGCCGAGGAATGTGTGGGCATGCTAAGGATGTAAGTATGGGCATGGAGAGACTGGCCTCCCTTTGTGCATCGTTTTCTGACAAGCCAAGCAGGTGGAACCGTCTGCAGCCTACAACTCTCCTTCAGTGAGGAGAAGAAAGTGTCAGGAAGGGCATTTTCATGGGGATGAGAACAATTTTGCAAATGGTTCGAACCACAGCCTCAAGAACTAGCTGTGATCTCAACTGCTGTTGCTAAATCAAACTGCCCCAGGCTCTAACAAATATCTTGCAAACATTAACAACTGAGTAACATTCTCAGTGGGTCTCCATTTTGAATACTTACTTTTCAATAAGCAAAAGACTATTTTATGAAGTGCCCTACACTCCAAATGCATTTGCATAACAACTAACCTATCACCCTTCCTGTTGAGGTGCTGGATTACTACACTGTACCAGATGCAAAGATGTGCTCTCCTTTGCAAAAACAATCAATAGCAACCTCTATAGCAAGCTCTCGAAAAATCAAATATGCCAGAAAACATTGTCCTAATGTATATGCTTTAAAATATATATATTTTTATTTGAAGATGCAAGCTATTAGATAGAGCTTCTCTACAGTTTTAAAGACTATCACTTCCTGTTCCCTTTGGCCCTACCTAAGTAAATAATAGTTATGAATTATTTATCATTGCAGAAAAAGATAATGGAATACCCTACCATTTGTAATTAAGATACTTTTATACTTCTAGAGTTATAATTCTTAGCAGGAAGAAATGTCTTGTAGTGGATTTTCCAATTCATTATCCAATGGATAAGAAGACAACATCATTTTATCACCTTAGGAAATATACAGAACTTGCACCATGTCTTATGGAAAACAATTTTTTGAGTTATCCTTTACTGGGGTCTATATTTGGGGATCACTGATTTGAAATAAAGGAGGAGAGTTATATTTTTTCTTGTTTCTAATTATTAAATGTGTGAATAACTTTCTGCAAGTCTCAGCATTTTTTTAGAAAATCAAGAAATGCATTTAAATGTTTGCAACTGAATATCTGCTCTTGAAAGAATGATATTTTATGGTTTTTAATAGTAAACAGAGCACAAATATTAGTAGTCAAAGAAAATTTTCAAAGTTCTTCAAAAATAACAGAAACCCAAAATTTCACTGTTTGCATAACCTATTATAAATGAGGCAGACTAATCATATTCTGGTTAAAAGTTTAATTATTCTTAGCTCTCAGTTCTGAGTTTAAGGTACAAGACCATTTTTGCCCTCACAGAGCACTATAATCTAGCAGTGAACATGAGGAAAAGGCTGTCAGAGAATCAAAATATTACAAATCACAAAAATAAGAGTCTAGAATTATTATGATGAAGATAAACATAAGTTTCACTATGAAATATTTTATTGCCCAAAACTCTAACAGAAAAAAAAAAAAGTCTTTACTGTTTGTGGTTTTCATGCTGAATGAATGGATACTCTTGGATAAAACTTTTTTCTAGAGAGAAATGATATTCCGAGAAAACTGTCTATGATCTCTTCATTCCTGTATTGTCTGACTCCTAACCCCACTTATTGGAATACCCCAACGGTATACCAGAGGGAAGAAATTAGAGCATTATTATACTATGCACAAATTAGAGCATTACTATACTATGCACAAATAATTTTACTTTATCCGTTCAAAATATTTTTGGAGAAAAATGTAATCAAACTGCAGAACAAAAGAACCCAAGTAGAAAATATTTTGACTTATGGTGACATTATTAAAATCTTATAAGTTTAGCCACTGACTTGCAGCTCCTGTCATGGGTCTTTAGTATTGCCTTGCTGCTCATCCTGTCACACATGAATACCAAGCTATGAACCCTGATCCCTGTGTGTTTGAGCCCCCCTCCAGGAATTTAGGCCGTTTGGTTTTCCCATTCAGGGAAAAGAAAAGGGTTGATATTCTTGGTCAAGCATGACATGAAGAGTTAACGTGAAAGTAAGTTGGTTTCACTTACTTACACATTTTTCCCAGTGGGATGGCATACCCATCACAGCTTCTGTTCCATTTTCTACAGTATTAGTGCGTGTGTACTGACATGAATATATGTTCAAAGTAAAACTGCTTATTGGTTACAACTGACTTCTCATCATTCTATTTCAACGGACTATACTCAGTGCTATTTACATTTGACTAGTGAGGAGAGAGTGAGGAGGTAAAGAGAGTGAGAAAGTGAAATATGGAAACAAGAACAGCATCAATCAATTAGACAAAAGGACCGTGAATATTTAAAAGAAAATAATTTTAAAATAGCATTTCCAACAATGGCTGAATAATTTAGGGACACTGTCCTGTTAGACTAAGCACTCCCTTTATCTGTTTTTCTGTCATATTTTCCTATAATGTATCTCATACTACGTCTGCTACTGTGAAAGCAGTAGCACAGAATAAGACTCATCGGAGAATAGGCAGGTGTAAGATACAACTTGCTATCAGTAGACATGCACAAAATTCAGATGCACCTGTGCCTGGCTGGTTTCTCTGTCCTTTTGAACCGTCTCCCCATAAAAATTCTCATTAAAAATGCTTTCGGCCTTGTAAATGTTATTTTAGCAAATTAAGGTATCATATCACATGATTTTCTGACACATATCATTGTAAGAGAAGAGTTCAATAAAAATCTACAGTATTTCTAAAAGACTGACTTCCAAACCTTTTATTTACAGTTAAATTATAAACCTAAGTATTCGTGCTGTTCTGGCAATTGAGGTAAATCAAGGCAGTCCCATCTAGCTATGTATATTTTCAAAATGAATTTCAAAAAATCCATATTATAGGCCACCCTGGAAATACTGTGCGCTGTTTTTGTCTAGAAGGTGGATTCAGCAATAACTGGGCTGATAACATATCCTTTATCTGAAGCATCATTAAGATCAGTTCAGATAAGACAACTCTGAAACGAAAATCTGGTCCGGGATCCAGACCCATACATGTGGTGGCTTATATGATATGGATTACTGTTTTGTGATAACTGGGACATTGAAAGACAACTGGATTGTCAGCCACTGCAGAAACCTCAGGAGTTCTGTTCAGGTGACAATATCATTTTTTACTATTTTTTAATCAGAGCCTCTTCCTGAAAATCACGAGAGCTTTCAGATTAAAAAGGGGCAATATGTAGGCTAGCATGATCCTCACCTAGAATCTAAAGACTGTATATATGTATACTGTTTTTACTATTCTTTCTAAACCATTAATTATCATCCTGTTGGACGTCTTGCTCTCTGGATGCAGATTCAAGGTGGATGTGTCTTCATCTTTTCCTAAAGCAAGCATGCCAAAAAGATCAAAATAACTTTGAATCTCTAAATTTTTATTTTATTGGAATACAAAGTTGATCAATAACTTTTTAAAGAGGACGTGCAATAACATTGTGTCCATCAGAGATTTTTTTTTTAAGACTGAAAACCAAGAGCACACTGTTCCTTTTTCCCCAGAAACATGCTCAGTCTAGCACATATCACTGTTTTTCTTGACTGCAGTATGATTTACAAAGTGTTTATGGTATTTTTCCATTGTCTCAGATTCCAAAATATGTGCCTGTTCTGTCTCCTCTTGTTATTCTCCCTTTCCCTTCCTGTTCCCCTCTATGCTCTATAAGGAGCTGAAAATTGTTCCTAAATTACATTTTTTTTTCCTCCTACACTGTAGCCTGAATAAAGCAAACAATCTACTGCCTTCTTTCATGCTCTGCCATGCCTCTTGAACAGATTGTAACATACTGCACATACTAAACATAACATGCAGCAAACAGTGAACAAACAAGAAACATGTACCATCTGTCATGTTCTTTCTTCATAGCCCCTAAAGAGGACATTTTGAACATCCTTGTCTCCACATTGAGACTCCCTCAAAAAAAAAGAAAGGAAAAAAATCCACTTTACTGAACTAAAAACTTTCCAGGGTAGGTATCATTTCATCAGCACTATTTGAAAAACAATGAATAATTCAATGTTCAGATGGTGTTGTCCATTTTGACACTTCTGCTTTATTCCGTTTGTTGTGTTCTGTCATTGCAACTCTCTTGTTACTGCCCAGGCTGGAAATTTTTGCATGTGATCTCCAGGCCAACCAGTTCTTTCATAGATCAAATCTGTTTTCAAATCTGAACTAAAACCTGAAATGAAATTCTGATCTTCTGTTTCTTCTGACACAAAAGCACTGCTCTAGCCAAAGAAATACAAAGAAAGGGGAAGGGTTTTTTTCTCTCTCTCTCTCTTTTTTTTTTTTAGCAGATATGAGCATGGAGATATTTATTGCTGTTAAGACAATGCTAAAAAAAATCCTCCCTGCCAGAGCCACTCTGAAGATCTGATTTCGTACCACACATCCTGAGGCAAACATGTCTAACTTCAGCAAAATCAAGGAGAGCACCTCATTATTGTTATTATTGTTCACTGATGATATCATACTTTTGGCTTCTTGAGATGGTAGTTGATTACTGTGTGAATTAACTAACAACAGTAACCCATAGCTGGTCATTTCTTTATTTAGTCTTGTGAAAGACCTGTAATATATCTGGTCTGATGTAATAGACGTTCAGACTGAAAAAATAGCATTGCTCTTTTTTTAATGCTTTTGATTCCAAATGGAGGAGGTCTCTGCCTCAAAAGACACGTTGCTGCAGAAGACTCTGAAGTACGGGGAGACCTTTGCTTTTTCTAAGACGGAGTGTGTTTTGCTTAGGCCTTTGCTAAAAGTTGATCCACGGCACTATGTTCGGCAAGGATTTTTTGCATTTTAGAAGTATTTTTATAAGGAACTATAATTATGATTTGTGATTAATTCTGCCTACGCTGGAAAGCTGTGTGAGCTTCTACCGAAAGATATGTTTTAAGTAACTGTATCGTATGAACTTATAATGTAATTTTACAAGTGTTAAAACTGAGGGTGGAAAAGGGATAGGAAGAAAAAATGTAGGCAAGAGCTCTTGGCAATTAGTTGGGTGGCTGAGGAGACTGCATGGGAGTAATAAGATCAATTTGTCTTCGGAGACATGATCCTGAAGAGCACTGAAGAGTCGGAAATTCACGTACTTGCAAATCTTGGTCTTGGCCAGGATAACTTATCTGAGTAACAGCAGTAACACAGTTGCATTCAGAAAGCAACTGAAAGCATCTGACAGGCACAGAGGAAGGAAAAGGAAAAATTTAGAAAATTTATCTGAAATTCCTTTTCTAAACACAAGTATAAAAGATGGTCTCTGTTTTGTTTGTTTGTTTGTTTGTTTGCCTGTTTTAAATCTGGAATGAGTAATAGTCCAAAATAATTTATCTGCTCTTGCTCTTGCTGGGACATTCATTAAGTATTCTGATTTGTGGAAATTGAACTCAGCAGACTCCAAAAATGAAGAAGCACAAAATATACTCGATGCTGTTGCAATGTGCTCTCTTCCACCCCACTACACTGATAGCCATGGTATTTTAAATGCAGAAGCATAGCTATACTCACTTCAGCTTCTTTAACGCAGCATTTTGACCTCAAAAAAAGAATTTGTTTCAAGCTTTGTTAAAAAATCCCCTCCAAAATATTTCTTAAATCTTTACAGAGAACATTTAATCTGTCTTAGATTTTTTCTATCCCTTCAAAATACTTCAGTATATCCTTGTTGTTGTTGTTGTTGTTTTGTGGAAGGACAGTACTTCTGTCAATTCAGATGCTCTGATGTTCAAAAAAAAAAAAAGACAAGAAAAAAAGGCAAAGTGTTTGAATCTAGTAAATTAATTATGAACTATACAGTGGTGTAGTCTGTTTCTGAATAGTGCAAAGCACTTACATTATGGGAGACAATTCAGCTGTAGGGACAGCTTACTGACATAAAAAAAAAAAGCAAGTGGGAAATCTTCATATTTTGTAAATATTCATTTATTGAAATCATCTTTAAATAAATTCACCATAGATTAATTATGATTAATTATTCTATACTATAGCAGACTGCTCCTTAAATCTTTCATAAAGTCATTATCAGTTTAATAAGTTTGAATTGCTAAAGGCCTCAACAGACATTACTTTCTAGAGAAATCTGAGGAAATGAAAATCAGAGTAAATAAATAACCTATTCTTAAATAAAATAAACCTACATAGATGCATTTTTTTCATCTTTCCCTCTCTATAGAAGTTAAAACTACATCCCGTGCTATTACAGCATTCTAATAACCACATTATTATTTTGCCTATGCTGGAAGAAAAAAACAGATTTATGTTAATGAACGCAATTATGAAGTAAGTATACATGAACAATATGCAGTTTTGGTTTCACTGGGATATAGGTGAGGAAAGCAATAGGGCTAGTCTGAATTACTTATGCATTTTTCAAAGCTGCTAAGCATGTGTTCATTATCCTAGTCTTCCTAAGAAAATTCCATCCACAACAAATTATGCTTAGGAATAATTTACTAGGGATAATGTATTCAATAGGCCGGACATATGGTTGACTTGGTCAAGGTTTAAGTATTGTGGTTTCCATCCTTGTCTACACTAGAGGGACTTTTAAAACAGTCATCACAGGACGCAACTCTCTGAACAGAGATATGGTTTTGAGTGGATCACCTTGTCATCCCTCTGGAACATATAGGTTGGATTCTCTTCATGAGGTACAATTCCTTGAACTACCTTCCAACTACTTTCAGCTCCAAGTGACATGGTAAGTTTGGAACAAATCACAGGACAGATTAATCATCCCTCCTGGTCTGTTTTACTTTTTTTTATCTTTTCTTGTTTTTCTTTCTTTTTTTTTTTTTTCTTTTTTTTTTTTTTTTTTTTTTTTTTTTTTTTTTTTTTCTGAAAACTTGAATGCCTCTCCTATTAGACACCTATAGATGTGTTTGTATAGGGGTAAAATACACATAGCTATGGGTAGGCTCATTCTAATCACATAAGAAGATGTGCTTGTAGCTCAAAGAACTTTAGAATATTTACATAACCATATGATCATATGCCTGGATGTGCAATAAAGGACGATTCATACAGTTTTAGACAAGTTCCCTTTATAAGAGGCAGTATGATATGTTCTGGTTAAAAAGTTGAGCAATACTGCTCACAGTTCAGCTACAGAAAGAAACAAGAGCACACTTTTGGAAATAGCTTACAAATGTGCTTATTTGGCAAGTTAATGAGACAGTTGTGGCCAGTGGATATTTCAAGTGCACAATGGCTAGGCATGTCTGTTTTCATACTACAAGGATTATTTACCGGTGAAAGTACCTTACTTTTCTCAGTATGACACACAAGTCTTGCCAAAGAGCATAGCAGTCATTTCCCAAGAGCTGCTGACCCAGTTTTGAAATATCTATACCACTACTGAAAATTAATCTAATATCACTTCTTAGCTATCAAATTATATTTATTAATTTATTGCTGCTTGCCTGCCTTGCAAAATATTTAAAATCTTCTACAATTCTGTCAAGTGTTCTAAAGCAGATTTTTTTTCCTGAAGGAAAGAAAACCTTTTCTTGAGAAGTTCTATTTGATTTAACTATTTGGGGGACAAATTTTGCAGGTAAGGAATGAAGATAATAATGAAAACTTTCTCACATTGATGCTATTTGGTGTTCCTTAGCCTTCCATGTTTTTAAAAGATGCTACTGGAAAGAAGGACAAATGTTTGCTAAGAGTTTAAAGTGATTTCTGGGGTTAGGGAATGGTTTTGTGGGGTCTGTTTTGCTATCTTCATGGGAAAATTTTATCTATTCATTATGTCTGTCTTCACTACGTATATGCTTTTACTCTCATTCTACTGGGTGAATACCTTGCTGTCATAAAATAATACGTCTTTATCTCCAAGCTACAAAACTAATGTTATTTTCCAGATTTTACAGACACATAACTAAAGCAGAGGTACTAATTGGCTTTCTAAGGTCACACAGATTGGCAGAATGGCACAGGTCTAAGGCTAATGATATATTCAGGAGAAGTGTTTGGAGATTTGTCAGAGCATTTAGCCCAGGACAAAGAACTGCACAGTTTGTAGCATGAAATCTGGAACAATGCTGCAGTTTGAGAAAGGAAAGAAGAAAAGCATGTCCAGGCTGGACAATGTGAAGCTGATAAATTCCACTTTACCAAGGTTTGTCAATAGTCTTATATTAACCTTCAGTTACACCATGAGTCTGAAATCAATACAATGAGGAATCTTATGTTTTGGTTCCTGTCAGACTAGGATACATTTACAAGCCTCGTGAAACTTCAGTTGTTAAAATCTGTGCAAGGCCCAGGCTGTTTGGAATAATTTGGAGGCCTACAGTAATTCATCCTTGAAAATACAGAACAGATAAAGAAGATGAAGAGCTGTGACCTATTGATCAGAGTTGTATTTCAATGGCTGCAGATTTAATAACATGGATTTCATGAGAGAAATATGAAAATTTAAGAAAAGGTAATGCTTTTAAAGTATACTTGGCATTGTACTACAAATGAAATTATCTTATAAAAAGCTATTGCTTTTTCTCCGGAAAATAAAATAAAAAAAGGAGAAAGACTTCAGTTCAGCCATGTGAAGATGCAGATGCAACAATCACCTATGTGATCTAAAGAATGGCCTGAAGAAAACACAACAGCAATACTTTCATAGCATGTGCTTTCATATTGCTCAGCCACCTCAATAACAAGGGCTGTGATTTTAAAGTCTCAAAGATATTTCTTCCTTAAATATGCTTATGATGCTGTATCCAAAGACAGATAAATGTTATTTCTGTGTCTTTGCTTTACATCGTTGAACGATATTTATTTTGGATAAAGAAAAGTCTCAACTATTCTCAAATGAGAATGGTTGAATGCTAGTCCTATACCTAGGTAATATCATGATAGGCAAGTCATGATCTGACCACCATGTGTGTTTCTGTGTGTGTGGCAGAAAGACCACAGAAGATCCTAAAGATGCAAATCATCTAAGAGCCACCAAAGGTAAAAGGCGGAGATACAGGAACTTCCTGTTTTATCCTTCCCACTACCTAATGCTGTCCTTTTGCCACTGGCTATTGTGCACCACTGATCAAAAAGCTTTGTCTGAACTGGTTACTTCTTTAGACAAGGATTTTGTAAACCCTTTATACAAACCTTCAGCATACTTCATTTTTCCTTCTCTCACAGTCCACACCTTAACTGTGCACAGAAACATACAAGATTGAAATGTGTGGCCTGGAATTATTCATAAATGCAAAAGATAGCAAGACAAGAAGAGTCCTTGAGCAAGTATAAAATGGTTTCTACTATAGTTTCTTCATCATCAACAAAATAATAATTTGCATTTAAACTACAGGAACTTTATTATTCATGGCCAATCAGAAATAATATTGGGCAATTTACGCAACTTCAATTAAATTTAAGGGCTCACAATGTGATGGGGACAGGAGGGAAAACCCCCTCATTTCATCTCTAAAAATGCTGAGCAAATCTGAGAGAGCAAAGAGACAGAGAGAGTCCCTGCAGAGCTATTTTATGAAGCATTTTTCCTGATTCTTTTGTGCTGCCAGTCTCTGCATTAGAGAAAGAAATAAGCTTACTGCCTTCTACTAGAAATATACAGCAGATAAAAGGGGAATTAAAAGTTGAGTTTTAAAGGCTACTGAAGGAAATATAACTGTAAGTTGTATAGTCTTTGTGGACATTAATTCTTTTCAAAATATTCCTGATAATCTGCAATGCAAATCATATGTAGATGCAAATATATGTGTATGTATACACATTTCTTTGTCTCTGAAGGCAGAATTGTCTAATGCATTTTCTCTCTGGTATTTCCATTGACTGATGTG
>NW_010586452.1:759933-770305 GCF_000705375.1 Tinamus guttatus | reverse complement strand
CAGGCTGAACATGACCTTGGCAGCTGTTTCTGCTTTCAAGGTCACTAAAAACCCTATAAACTGTTTTCCTTTCCATCCCTCCTAGGATTAAACAGCAGTATGGTCAAAAATAACTAACTTATATTTAAGTCTCGAGAGAAAGTCAAAAAACAATAAAAACATCCAATGGAGAGATACAAGGTGCAGAAAAAGGTCCATTCAGGGTCATGTCCATGGGTTACATCTCCTATTCCACTATAGTATGCCTACACCTCTTGCTGAAAGCAAAGGCTGTTACTTGGCACATTTTGAAATCACCCTCTTTTTTTTTTTTTTTTCTTTGTCAGAACATGCTTCTTTTAGGATTAAATGAATCAGATAGATAGGAAGAAGGTATTATGTCTTTAATGTTTTCAACTATGAACTAGAAATATTCAGCCTGGATGCTATGAATTACAGTCCTAAAGAGTATCCTAAAAAAAATTGCTTGTTCTCAGTTAAGAATTGGAAACATATTCCTTTGTTTTTTGTGCTTGAATCTAGACTGTCATTATGAGGGAAGACAAAATGTGGTGTCCCCATACATTCTTATACAATTCCTCAATTCTGCAAGGAGTGCTTTTAAGAGCTTTTGTTCATGAAGCAGCTCCTCCCATTGCTAGCCAAACATAATACAAGAAGATCTGTTGCTTCCTTCCATTACAGGTGTGGAAATCCCAGCCTGAGCATGATGGGAGTCTAA
Source organism: Tinamus guttatus (assembly GCF_000705375.1). Next base: position 769,584 of record NW_010586452.1, on the reverse strand, counting down.
TTAGCTAAGAAGAAAAGTCATTAGTCATTCAAGGCAGACTAGAAGCTGACAGCAAAAGTAGAAGCTGTGACTCAAGTTTATGTTTGTCATTTCCTAAAATTAAGCAGCTCAGGAATTGTTATAACATCAGTTCTCAAAGAATCATGCATCTTTCGTGAATAGCTGAAGCAAAATGTGCCATGCTTTTCCACACCTCACAACCAAGTCATCTCCTGTACTCCACGAGAAAGTCAAAACATGTGAACAGGCTGAAACTGAGGACTGTCACATTGCAGGTAATCCCTAGTATGAATTTGTCAGTGGTTTCTGTTTACTTTCATTGAACCTAGAGTTCAGGAACAGACACGCTACTGAGGAAACCATTTCTAAGCATATACTTCCACCCCTTTGATTTTGAAGCAACATATTTGTTCATGGAGGAAACAAATACTAGACATGCTCATTGTACAGCATATAAAATGCTTTAGAAATATCCCAGCGTTTCTCTCCCATACCTTCTCTTATATCTTCAACTAACATGATACAAAATATATTCCAAGATTTGTGAGTGCTTGGGTACGGTTTGGGTCTTTTGCTTTCTCCCACGCGATCCAGTTTCCTTATGGAGCCACAGACAGAAATGTCCTTACAAAGGACTTGTCCTCTTTAAATTGGTAGATCAGCTCTGAACACTCAAATTTTCCTGTTTCCTAAGGGGCTGGAATTGTTGACTTTACAGTTGTTAAAAACTGCCAGTATGGTCCTAAGCAGTAATAGAAGGCTATGGATCTGGACCAGAAAGTTTGGAATGACTTCAGAAAATCATCCCAAGTTTCCTATGTTATACTAGCTCATGTTGCCAAAGGAATAACATCCACTGCTTTGGTGCCATGCAGTGCAGCTGTGTGACTATTCAAAAGTACATTTTAAAACTGCAAAATCAGCAGGCTTCATTTGCATGCAGTCCTGGATTCTCAAAAAGTCTAATTTAGCAAATGCCTCATAGGAATAGGAAACACTGTGAACATATTGAGATAATTGAGAAAATTCCAGCAAAAAATACAGGGAGTTATTATGTACTCTAATCATTATTTCTCTCACTTATTCGTTTTGCTTGCTTTTGTTAAACTGGTCTCTTTTTTCCTAAACTTTTTCCATAACTATATTAACTTGTTTATAAGATACAATTATGAAGAAAAAATAGTTGTCAAATTCACTGTAATAAAAATATGCATTACTATGGTATTTTGCAGGCATTTACAATTACATCTGTTTGTTAGGATAAAACCTATAAGAACAATGTATCTTCCTATTTTAAAATGGTTGTCATTTGGTGTTAGTAAAAAATCTTCCCCTCTATACAAGGTACTATATAGCACATTTAGGAATATAAAAAGGATTTCCTGGGAATGTCTGAAACATTGGTTAGGTATTTATTTATTCATTTATTCATTAATTCATTCTATTTCAGTAATACTTTGGGACTTCAATCAAGGGAACTATTGTGCCAGACACTGAACAAATGGAATCCAGAAAGTTCTTGATCCAGAATATTTACAATGAATGATGTAACTGTAGAGTTAAATATCCTGTTCCTAGTCAGTGCAAGAGAGATATACCTATCTAAATAGACAATTTACCTTCTCCCGGATTGATAATTTTTGAGACCTGCCTTAGGTCAGTGAAGTAATAATGAAGAAACAGATGAAGTGCAATAATATATGCAGCTTGCAATTAAGTGGAATTCTTTTTGCAGTTGGTTCAAAACTTCCCACAGTAACAATGCAAGAAATTTGGTCCTGCTTACTAATTCATTAGTTAGTAATTCCCAGTTACGTCTTTTTTTTCTCAACATTTCTTGTCAGACGATACAATGAGGGTACAATACAGATGACACAATGAAGAAGAGACAAGACAAAGTATGTTTCTTCTGGTTATAGGGACAATGACAACAGCAGAAAGTCTGTAGGTGTCCTACAATCTTACATGTAAATCTTTACTCTCCAATAATTGTATATAACACAGAAAGCAGCAAAAAGCAAATAAAAGGGGCTCATTGATGCATAAAATTCAAACAAAGGATAAAACATTACTGAGTACATGAGGGGTTTTTTTCGTTGTTTTTTTTTTTTTTTTGGTTGAAAGCTGTTGCCTGGGTCCATTTCCAAAGAACTAAACATATAATTATATAACATGTATTTAGTCAGCTTGCCAATTATATTCAACAGGGTCAGAAGTTTCCTGTATTTGCATGAAAGGCCTGATGAAATGGGTCTCAACACCTGGTCTTTGCTTGTGGAAAATACATTTATTGAATGAAATCCAGAGGTAAAAAAAAAAAAAAAAAAAAGACATTAGTGTTTTGTATTCTAATTTTAATAAATATTTTTGCCAACAATTTTGTTTAATTTCTTCATAAAAATGAGAACAATATGATTGAATTAGATTCTTAGATTGGCAGCTTCTGTGATCCCTTGAGTCTCCTAATGACAAGAAATATACTCAAGGCAGCAAAGAAATACTTTCCTACTTCTCCCAAGCCACTAACACAGCTGTAGCCTTACCTATCCCATTATAAAAGCCCAAGAAAAGGTACTTCAAACACAGAAAAAAATAGATGGTCTATTCCTCAAAGAAGGTTATTCATATTCTAAATAAAAGTATATGTTCTACTTCTATCTACACTTCTTTTCACCAATTACTGGGTAACGGTAAGTCAGGATTCTGGAGAATTCTGGAGAAAAATCCAGATCTTTTAGTTTTCTTTGTCAAAAGGTCCTAATGTACATTTCTGGGTCCACTGGCATTAAAAGAGTTTTAAAGTAGTCTCAATATGGCCATATATTCATCCAAGATCTTCCAAACCCTATCCAGTCACGTTCTGTGAATCTTTAAGAGGTTTTTAAAAAATGATATATCCTTTAGTTGCTTAGAAAACACTATGGCATTTTCATGGGAACCAACCAATCACTTTTCTATTCATGTGGAATGCCATACATAGCTATTCGATTCATTGCCAACTTGCATGAGAAAAAAATACATCACTTAAGGGAAAAAAATATTTTATCTTTTTGTTGATTTAATATGAGTCAGAAAACTGTTGAAACAATGGATATTTGTCATATATCCCAGACATTCAAAACCAAGTGTTGGAGACCTGGTAAAAACAGATTCCAGATTTTCTGAAGATTTTAACTACGTTTATGTCGAGTCTTTCAGACTGTGAAGTTAAAGCCTGGATATAGTGGTCTTAGGTCTTTAAGGTCACTATATATACAAGATGGAAAAAAAGATGCTTAGAATTAAGTTTGGAACACAAAAGAAGGGACCATCAACTGGACAAAAATGTGTTCTAAAGACATAAATCTAGAAAAAAATCATTCTTTTGTTGAAATGTACTTGCCTGTCTGCATGCTTGAGTTAGGTGATTCTGTGTGAAAATCTAGTTTTTAGCAGGAATTTCTAGGCTTTCTCTGTCATGTTTTTCTTTTAAAAAAGATGAGGAAGGGAGAATTTTTGTTAATTTCCCTGTTAGGTACATTAATTCTATCAAAAGTATCTTATTTGCTTAAATGCTTCTGTGAATCTGAGACTTTGGCCTCACCAGTTTGGGAACAATTATCACAATACAATCCCACCCAGAAAAGAGGAACTTATTGACAGTAGAAAAGTTAATAAAATGCGCTCCAAATATAGCATGTCTAGACAAATACTATTTACAGTAAGAGACTACTCAGACGGCTTTTGGAACTACACAGATTTCTACCAGCTGAGGACCTGATCCAGTATGTTCAATCTAGTGACATCACAGCTCACTGCCCACGAGGGTTATTCCTTTGACCCTTAACACTTTTGAGGTGTTATTAACAATTTTTATAAGTAACATCTGTCCCTTAAAGTGTGTTGCTTCTGGACTAGCCCTTAGCCTAGTACCTGAGTCTCACAGGTCATCGAGCAGTTCAATCTTGAAGCCTTTGTTATTTTATCATAGCCTCTATCAAACAGTCCTCTGCTATCTTTATCTGCCTTCCCTCCTTTTCTAATAAGCTTTCTAAATTGTTTCAGCTCTGATTTTCCTTCACTCTAAGTCTTTCTTATGTATTTTAGTGATTACTGCCTTTTTCCACGTCCTTATCACTTAGTACTATAAAAAAATCTACTGAAATGCCTTGTGTCCATAAAACACACAGACTATGACTTCAGTTTTTCATTCCTGTCATATCTTTCACATTATCTAAGCAGGCATTGCTTGAATTGCAACTCTTTTTGGATATGTGAATATGTTTCAATCTACTTCACCTTGTGGAATATGTGTTGGAATGTTTTCTGCTGTTGTCTAATAGATGAAAACAACACATTTAACTCCCCCTCTAAATATGCCCTGTTACTTGAGCTGCTTCTTCCTCTCAGTGACATAAGCATACCTTATTTTTTACATCTTTTATTATTTTAACTTATTTAATATAATTAGATTGCAAACAAACAAACAATTACACATACCAATATTTTAGGCTGCTGTCGTTTTCTTCCTTCCATCCAGGTTATGTTAGGAATGTTCTGTAAGTTTAGATTAACCTAGTTCTTTTCTCTTCTGAAAAGTTTGAATTCGACCATATCGAAAATATTAAAAACCTATCAAATAATTTCTATTTTCACTGCTTTTAAAGTTAGATAAAACCTTCTTTGTATCAACCAGAATGTTATTGCTGCTGACTAACTCCTTATTCATCTGATTCACTCTTGTTACAGTGCACTCTTCTTGTGCACGCTTCTTTCTTTTACCCAGTTCCCATATTTGAAAAGGGTGTTTACCACATCAATGCTCACTATAGATTGTAAGCAGGTGAGAGGGAGAGAGGTGGAGATAGAATCATCAACTTTAATTTACACTTATGTGGTTTTTACACAAGAAATAGTCCAAAGCCTTTTCAGAAGATACACCATATAACTGACACCTCACTCATAACTTGAAAAGGAAGAATAGCAAAATAGTGAGCGAGGATCAAAGAAGATGAATTTTTATTCTTTCACTAAAGAAAAAAAAAATACACAAAGCAGCACTGATGGAGAATTTGTAAATTGGATCAGATTATACAAGCAGGTAAGAATTAAAAAATGCTTGCCACACAAAACATTGAGCAATCTATAAAATAAACCCAAGGAGGAAACATGGAATCATTTTACACTACTATAGCAACTTCTTCAAGCCAATGTTTTCCTAATAATAGTCATGTAGAGCCTTGATGCTTTCAGAGCCCAGAAAAGGAAAAGAAATAACCTTAGATCAAATAAGACTTTGAAAAACTATAAACTCTTCATGTGTTGGATGTTATTGTAATCAGAACTGGGCATGTCTGAAAATCACCATGTTTATCTCAGGCTCTTGGAAAAATCTGCTAAGATCACTTGCTTCACTGATCTCTGCTGGCTGGTATATTTCTAAATATGTCTGTCAGAAAGAAAACAGACCTTAAAAAAACTTCAGGAGACCCAGTGGGACATTGAGCCCTTTCACTTTTTCGGGTTTTTCCTTAAAAAGGTTTAGCTCATCTCCCAATTAATTTTTTTTAGGAGAAGAAACATAAAAGAAAAATTTTAAAAATGCAAAAAAAAAAAAAAAAAACCCTTTTTTATCCTGGATTCCAATAGCAATGCAAAATGTAATATAGTTTATATAGCAGAGACCTGTCAAAATGAGAAATAATTATTTTCACCAAAAAGAAGTAAAAAGGAAAGAAAAATATACCAGAGAGCACCTGATGGATCCTAGTGTCTTGTATCATATTTAAAAATGCTCACATCTCAGGACATGATAAATCTTTCAATAAGATTTCTGCTCCTGTGATGTGGCTGCTTTTATGTGAAGAATCTATAGACATCAGATATCATGCTCAATTTTTTTCACACTGAATTATAGGGAACAAATTGGAGAGAAGTAGCCTCCAGTTTACAGTAGACTGAGGTTTTCTGTTGAATATAACACTAGAAAAGTCATACAATTTTAACTGCAAGTTCCCATTTCTTCATTGCAAAGAATCTGCCTCAGAATACATCTGTGTGGTTGCACTTCTTTTTTTTCTATGACTTCAATAGTATCTTCTAAGCCTAGAGGTAGATGTATCTGTCTTTTCTCTTTCCTTTACATTGAGCTAAATTGAGAATAGTGGCTCAGGTCCCTGTAGATTAAATTAAAAAGGAAATATAATATCTGTGCTTTTTTTTTTTTCTTTTAAAAATGTTCATATCTTTGACAATTTAATGGAGACTCATTGTCTTCTCCCCTCTTCAGGAGACAATGGTGTGATAATCACCTAATAGCTTTCTATGCTCACAGAATTGTAATTACAGAAGTAACCTAATAATACTTGGGTAGTTTTCCTTTTTTAATATATATATATGTGTGTATCAGAATAAGGCTTATTTCCAGATGACTACAGAGTAGCTCTAGGTAGTAGTCCTTAAGGTTCAAAAATGAGTTGTGAAAGGGAAATAACATCAAGATAATGTAATAAGTATTATTACATTGTATTTCTGGGTAATAAGGAAACATTTGGAAGCATAGGAAAAGTTTTCCTTCTCTATTTTGCCTGAAGAAAAAGAAGTTGTTTTATGACTATTTCATTTTAAGGACAAAGCAGAGCAGAGGGGGTAAAATCAATTTCCATTTTGAAGATATATAAATAGCTATGTCATGATCCTTACAGTGCTGTCATTTCAAAACATATCTGAAGTGACTTATAATTTCATTTTCTCATCATCTAATATTCATCTACTTCCAAATTCAGTATGAAAATGATTACAATTCTAACGGGACTCCATCATCAAAAGACACTGGCTCTCATTTAGAAAGTCCTAGTCAGTGAGGGTTGTTTCTGGCCTTGCATATCCAGATGCTCCAAGCACAGATTTTAGTCTCTGTTTTAAAAACAATACTAACATAACTTTGGCCTTTTAACACTGGCCATTTGAATCATATCATTAACCAGTTTTGCTTAAAATCATGTTTAAGAACTGTTCAGGCTTTCAGGCTTCACTCTTCTCCAAGGTCAAAGTTTCTAACTAGCATCAGAAATTCCCAGCAAGTTTTTTTTTTTTTTTTAGGCACAAAGAAATGGAATATCCACAGTCCCTCTTCTCCTTGTAAAATAATTCTGAATTTGTTACACATTTAGTGGGAACATCTGGATTCATGGATAAAAGAACACAGCTGTCTTATATGATTTATGATTCCATTTTCCTGTCTATACCTGGGGCCAATCTTGGTCTTTTTTTCACCTTCACTCCCACCTTTCACTCATATAACTTTGTCTTTTTAAAGTGTTTTAAGATGATTCTCACTTTCTTGCTGTCTCAATAAATCTACCTTGAAGTCTTTTCCTTGTTAGTGCAGTATTTGTTCAACTAACAGATTGGTCTTTGAACATCCACACTCCAAGCAGAGCTACTTTATTAAAGGTAACAAAATAATCACATTTAAAGTGAAAGAGAACTTTTATTTTTTAATTTTATGACTTTTTATTTTAATATTTTTCAAATTCTCTGGTAATTCAGCTAAATAGTCTCAAAAAGAAAATAAAATGCTATTTTTATTGAATCAAAGAATGTGTCTCCTAGTGACTTATAATACTTAGGTAAATAATATGAGGTTTCTTCTATGGCAAATTTATCTCTTTCTTGTAGAACTTGTTTCTACAAAAAAGGAAGGGTATGTTTGTATATATGCATATTTCTCTATTTTATAAAAACAAACACTAATTGCATTAAGATTGAAAGTGATTTATGTTGAGTCCTTCTGCATATTACTAGCAGTTGTAGGAAAAGAAATTACAGTGTAATTTCTAACATTTTATTTCTCATAGCCAAACTTCATTAAAATTGGCATTATTTTAATGCAATTTTAACTCTGCCTGTGCAATTTAAGCAATGAAATGTCCCTGTTGTGTTAGAACACAGGCTGAAATACAGCTCTTTATTTCAGGATATTACAAAGCACTTTACAATCAATGGACCGCTGTTTACATAAGCAGTTACATCAGTATAACTATATAGTATCTATATTTAGTACTGGAACAAAAAAAGATGTCTGATCTAAAGATCAAACATTGGTAATAGAGTAAAGATAGTTTAAACAGCTCCAGGTCTTTGAGCCTGGGGCTTAAACCTAGGCTGCTCATGAAAGGGACTATAACAGCTGCCTTGGAGACATGCAGCATCAAGAGACCTGCCCAGAATCACCCGCTGTGAGGACAGCCGTCCTTTTAAATTCAAAAAGCTAGTTCCATTACTTGCTACACACATAAAGAGAAATGTGTTAAGCCCAGAATTAATTTCAGCTCACGTTATTCTGCAGGAATAGAAGAATGATTTAAGTAAATGGGACAATTCTTGACCTGGAACTGAGGACAAACTGAATCCATTTTTTTCTTCCAAAATCTGAAAAAGCCTGATTAACTAGTCTGTCACTAGTTATGAATATATCTATAAGCATTCCTTGGTGTATTTATTTGTTATTTATTTTTATACCATTATCCCAGTACATCAAAAAAACTGTGGGCTCATAGGCTTGAGAAAAGAAAAAAAAAATAAGCAAAAAGAAACCCCAGCCAATCCTAAAACATCCCAGTTAATGATACTTGTATTGCAAAATCTTTGATGAATATTCCCTTTTTTAAAAAAAAATTGATTTATTTTAATATTGATCTATTAACTGGTCTGAATGACCAGAATCAATCAAATAAATATTTACTATTTGGGTGAACTTATGTTAAACTCTTCATCTGCATTATCTACAAAGGACTGACCAAATTTGTATAGGAAAGAAACAAAATGACTTGTAAAAGCTTTAGAAATTTGTTCAATTCCTTCTCAGCATTTTCTTGAGTCAAATTCATATTTTTGTATCACTGCACTAATCTTTAAGAAAACAGAACAAGCAGGTCTAATATCCTTATTAAATGATTGAAAAGGTTTTCCAGCCCAAGTGGAGATAGTTAAAGGATGGAAGTAATATTAAGGCAGATTAGATTCACAAGAATGATTTCTATCCTGGTAAGGTTTTTACCCTACCAGGGTAGGTTTTACCTTACCTGGGCAGGTTTTTACCCTAGTAGGTAAAAAAGAGACCGATTTCCTTGGCTGGTTTGCACAAGACAATGACAAGCTTGATTGCAAAATATGGTTCAATTTTATCTGCATCTGTAGAAGAGTTCTAAGTGAAGTTTATTTCACCACACGGCTAATTTTTTGACCCTGAAAAATCCAGAAAATGTATGCACATATATGTACACGCACACAAGTGTCTATTATAACATTCACTATCACAAAAACAAAACAAAACAAAACAAAACTCTCTTGTTTTTGTATGTTATTGGTAAAAATTCTATAAATCCTGAATCTGACTAACTTAAATGTGATGTTAACAAATATTATCAAAGAAAGTTCAGAGATTTACTGAGAAATACACTGTCTTCAGTACGTCAGTAATGCTGAATTGTAAAAACTAAAATGGTTATAATATTTATTTTTGTCTTCTTAAAGGGATATATGCTATATTACAATATCTTCATATTACTACTCTATGGCTCAAAACCTACTGAGCAGGTTTCTGAGCAATCAAGGGCATGAAAAGTATCAGGAATAATAGCACTAATGAAATCAGATACGCTTTTAAAG
>NW_010586452.1:720104-759889 GCF_000705375.1 Tinamus guttatus | reverse complement strand
GACTGTAGCTGAAAACATCAGTAAAAAGGAATGGTACAAGTACCCCAAAGTAGCTATTGGAAACATACTGATATACCATGTTACTTTAACATACAAAACCATTTAGGTTATAATGTTGTGTATAATTTCTTTTTGCAAGGTACTTCAGGTGTCGTTTTCTGTTGGATGTTTTACTGCTTCATTGAGGTACCTTATTTGAAAGAAATTGCCTATGTATATGGATCTTCTTTAATTACACAAAATTCAACAGATCTACACTATTTGGCTTTCAAAATATTTGGTACAGTGTCACATATGAAATTATTACTATATCTGTTCTGCAAGATATCTACCTGTAATGCTGAAAGAGAAACTGGCCTACTGCAGCAATTTATTGTGAATTAGGAGTGGACTTCTGAAAGTTATCTCCTAACTTGCCACACTTTGGTTGCATCTTAGATCAATTCTTTTAGCTGAAAGATTCTCCAGGTGGGCACCTAGCACACGCCAACTGAATGAGTTTTTAGTTCAAAGTATCAGATTAGAATTAGTCTGAAATAAAATTCTCCTGAAATTGTACAACCTGCTGGTTAGACTGAATTTCTATCATAGGAGAGAGGACTGGAAATGCCTGTTTCTTACCCAGCAAGATTAAAGTTGAAAGAAGGCATACTTACTCCTTAAATGCATGGGAGTAAACACTATAAAGGAAGAAGAGTTTTGCAATTATAAGATATTACTTAGTGGGAGAAGAAATATGTATAAACTGTACCTGGATACATTACTGTTGAAATTTAGTAAAGAGAGTTTCTAAATATCTTGAAATATCATAAGACTTTGGAACAATCTCTCTAATCAAGCAGCAAAGAAAAAGTACATCAAGGAAGAAGAGAATAATACTCAAAAGGGATTTTATGATATGAATATGAATATGATGCTTCAAGGGACCAGACTTGATGGCCTCAGAGATCTGTTTCTATCCAATCTTCATAATTTGTTCAAAGAATAAATGCAGTGAATACTGAATACTATATTACTATATTCAAAATACCTACCTGGCTTTCAGTTTGCTTAAGAGTTGGCTAGCAAAATCAGATTTTTCTTCCAGAAGAATAGTTTGTTGCATACAGAGATTAAATTGACCTGCATAATGAATCGAGTCAGTCACAGAACTCAGAAGAGAATCCAGAAGTCAGAAGTCCAGTTCCATTTCAAAGAGTTGCTTTTATAGCCCAGATACATGTACTTTCAATCAGGTTGAAGTTCCAGGGGGGCATTTTATTACACAGAGAGTAGGATATATATATATATAAACAAGTTATAACACTATCCATCTTTACAAACATGAAGTAAGTGAGTTGTCAATATATCCATCAACTAGTAGGAAAAAAATATGAGGCCACTCTGATTATTATGCACAACTTCTTTTTGTAGGACAACAATCTAATTTCTGGAGTATCTCTGGCTCTAACATGGATTACTCTAACAATTAATGCCATCACTGCTAGCACAGATACAGATGACAAACCCATGAAAGAGAAGGCAACAAAAAACGTCACAAGTCAAATAAGGTTAGTTTGGTATATGAATCTATATTTGGTTATTTACTCATTTGCTGTCTGTTCCTATTTTCTCCCCTATCTTACAACTTTCGCCTGAGCTGCTTAACCACACCTGCAGGCATTATCCAAGTGCTGACTATGAAGAGGTATCCAATTCCTGAGCCTCTATAGTATTTTTTTCTCACCAACAAGGTAAGAAAACCTTTCTTCTCTCAGGAACTCAGATAGTTCCTTCTTCCCAGAGAGAAATCTTGTTAACAGCAGAGCAGGTCAAGTCAGCCTGAGGGGCTGTGAATTGTACACAAGATAAATTTTAATACGGATTATTCTAAATCCTGTCAGATTTTACTCATTCAAATACAATAAGATAGTAACAGAGTTAAGTAATCCTTAAAAGCAGTGGCACTGAGAAAGATTAAAAAGTACAAAGAGAGAAATTAATGATTGTGAAAGCATTAAAAGGGGGATTTATAATTTTCCAGCATTTAAAACCATACATCAAATAAATAATCTCAACTAATTTATTACATTTAATATTATTTTTGAGCCAAATAATTAGTGTCTGCCTTTCCCAGAATGATATCCAGTCTGAGTTTGAAAATGCCATTAGAAGGAGAAATCACCGAGACTTGTCAGTCTTTGTTCCAGTGTTTAATCACTTCTATTGACAAATTAAAAAGAAAAAAAAATCTTTAAGTTTCTGGAGTTCATCTGACCTCACTTTCTCAATTCCTGTGGAATTAAAAGGCCTTTAGTACTGAATGTTTTCTTCTGTAGTGAAATACATATTATCTAAAAAGTATCATTTCTATTTTCTTTTGGTAAAATAAACAAGCTGAGATTAAGTATATTCATACATATAGTTCTCCCCAAGTTTTATATATATATATAAATATATATATATATTTATAAATATAATATATATAAAACTAAACTAAACTAAACTAAATATATATATATATAAAACTTGGGGAGAACTAGTTTCTTCCTCTTCAAAATGTTTTTGCAAATATTTCCTAAAGTTTCTTCAGCTTTTCAGCATCCTTTAAAGAAATGTTTGTGCTAGCACTGGATACACTTTTAGAAAATGGATCTTATTACTCAGTACAGGATTAAATTTCTTGCCTGTGGGTAATTATTGTCCAGTCATAGAAGTAAAATCACTTCTCAGTTCCTGTTCACTTCTTCTACGTACAAATAATGCTTGGCCCTTCTTGCCAAAGCATCACACTGATGTTGTGTTTATACCAGTAAATGAAATGGGCCTGGAGAGAGTGTCTGTAAGTGTCCATGGCATAACATGGCCTCAGCCTATCCAACTAAAATGTATTCCTCCCTCAAACAGGTTGTCACTGCTCATTCTGTATAGGAAAAACAATTCTCCACTTGTGAAATCCCTTGGGTTGTACCTGGGATGATGCAGGCAAGAGCAACCATGCTAGCCAACCCGGCCACAATTAAGGGGTGTACTCAAGTCCACATAGTCCTGCTTAGGCCACTAGTTCAGATATAGCATGAATTCAAGAGAAGCTGGTTGTCTTCTGTCGCTCTAAATACTCTTTGAAGCCGCTTAGTTTGAACAAACTATTCAACAACCATTGGGTATGCTGTAAATTTCTTGATTTAAATTTACACACCAGATTGCATTAAAATCCATTTTGTCTGAAGAGTCCCAATTTATAAGACAACGGCTCCAGATGGTTCCATATAACTGCCACAGGTTACTTAATTATTTACTGCTTTCTCAAGCTTTGTTTAATTTTATCAGTTCTTATTTTAGCTTTACTCCCAAGTCATTGATAAAAATATTTAATAGAGTCAATCCTACTATTACTGCTTCTAATACAGCCCTGCTACCAACACCCCCATTCAGTTCTATTTCTTTTGTGCCATCTGTGGTCTAAATTTCCTCAGCTGGACATCATCTATTGAACGTATGCTTTATCCTTGCAGATAATGAAATTCATATGCTATTATATCAAATGCCTGGCAAGCATGTCTAAGTACATTATATCCATCCATATACTCTTACAAAAAAAAAAAAAAAAAAAAAACGTAGTTTTATAAAGAATGATTCAAGCTTATCTGGCAAAATATATTTTCATTATGTACATTGACAAATGTTAATTATTTTCTCACTTTCTAATTCCTTATTGGTAGAAACCTGTGTCAGGTTGATGTCAGTCTAATCAGTCTATAGCTGCTTAGGTCATCTTGACTGCCCACTTGGAAAATTATCCTAACAAGCATACTTTAGATTTCTGGAATGTCCTTCGTATTTTAACACAATGATAATTATGTGACTTTTAGTTAGCTATCTATTCAGGAAGATCAACAGTATCCTCAGCTACAGAGTAACTCAACACTCTTGATATCATATAAGCATAACACCTATTCTTTCAAAATATAAATGAGTGGTGTTTATTAAACACTTTAATGTCTTCATTTTTTACTAATGACATTTTACCTTTTCTATCTGTCACTGGACAATACTATTATTATTGTTATTATTATTTCTAATGCACTCCAAAAAATGCCTTTTCTTGGGCCTGTGAGCCATATTTCTTCCTAATAGTCTTATTTTCTTTTATGAATTTTATGCACATCATAGTATGTGCAGTGATATTGATTATCTAGTTTATCCATTTATAAATCTACTGCTTTTTCAATAGCTGTTTTCATTTTACCTTCGAACCAGCACACACTTCTAGTCAAAACTGTTCTACTCCATGATGAAGAGCCTGCTAAGCAGAAAGATAACACAAGACTATTTTATGTTGCACAAAGTGCAGAACAGAAAGCTCTCTCTGTAGAACAGAGCTTTTGAACTCTCAGAAATGTTAGGTTTTCAGTTCAGGAGAGCATGATTGACTGTTAATGTACTGCTTTCATTAATGACATTCCTTTGTCTGATAGCTATGGTCTTCCATAGCTTCACTTGCAACTCCTGACCTCCGAAAAAGCTGAAGCTATTTTAATGATCTTAAAGGTTACCAAATATACCATTCTCTAATTTTTTTTTATGAGAAAGTGATTGGGTTGGCGAAGACCAAAAACTGTGTCTTGCCACCTGCCACCTCTTCTAGAGTCCAAATTAGAAAGTTTATTCTCAACACCCTACTTAATTATTTACTATTATGATGAGATTACCTATAAAAAAACTAAGCAACTTTTTCATCTGTGCAACAAGAAATTCCATAGTACCACTTTCTGGTCATTTATAACTCAACCAGAAATGAAATATCTAATCTGGGAATGCTTAAGGTGTATCATCATATCATATTTATTTCATTGCACGTCCTTTACTTTTATTTTTTAATTTATTTTGTATTTCTAGCCATGCCAACTGATATTGTGCCTCTGTTTGTTGGTGTCAAATGGTGACCGAAGTCAGCATGATAATCCAGAAAATAACTGGCAGATCAAACAGCTTCTTGTAAAAGCGGTAACCCTGTTTAACAAAAAGCTCGATACAATGTATATTTAACATGGGAAAAAAAAAATAAAAAAAAAAAAACGGAGGAACTTGCCAATTTACCAGCTTGTGTTTTGAGTATATGCAGCCTGAGAGTGCAGTTTAATTAATTGCTACAACAGATCACAAGGGTTTAGGTTCCTGCACTGGTTAACATTATCAAGGGCCTGTTATTTTTTACAGTGTCAATCTATTTATTTTTTTCTGCCTAAACTGATTGGCAGAAAGACCCAACTGTTGTAAACAGTGTTGGATGTAATGCCTTTACCATCGCTTAAGGGGGGAAAAGTTGAAAGACAGATGGAAAAATAAAGTGGTGGAATGGTATTTCTGTCAAAATTAAGTTTTATGCAGACAAGATTGTGTGTCCATAATAACTGACAGTCTGTTTAGGCATTTAGCAAGTAGTTAAATATGCTCTGTACGATGTGATGTTCTTTTACATCCTTTGTGGAAACTAGACTTGAATTTATGCTCAGTTTTTCAGGCAGAAGAGAATGCATGCTTTTCTCCCACCCCAGGGCAAATATGTTGTAGAGAAAACTCAAGAAATACACGAATGAAAGGATTTCATTTGCTTATAAAGTTACAGAGGAATGATGTGCAAACTGGTTGAGATAAGTCTAGACTCTACTTCCCTCTCTACCAACTCCTTCACTATTCGCTACCCAAAAAGCTTCACTGAAAGATATATCAACTTTTCATGAGGTTACAATGTGCTTATTAAATAATTAATTTAATTATTTTGATGTTTTCCTCTTCACAGTCTCTGTACTCAGCCGTGGCAGGAATGGGAAGTAATAAAGTAAAAAACCAAAATGAAATAAAATAATAAAAAGCAGAAACAGAGCAAACACTGTGGAGGCTCCCTTAGGGGTCAACAATCCTAGTAAAGGGGCAGATCAGCAGGATCCTGGCCATATTCTGAAAGTCTCTGTTTACATGCAAGAATTGAACTGTTATGACCATATCAAAAGACTTATGTACTGAATCCCTTAAATGTGGCTATAATTGCTGGTATAATGGTATGAAACTGCTTTCACTACTAGAGTTTGTTTATTCTTCTCCAGGAACTAGAACTGATATAACTAAGCACATACTTACATATATCTCAGTTTAAAGAAAAAAATATATATTATAAAATAGCCTACTGCATTTCACCAGTACAAAACCAACATTTAGACTAGATTTTAACTCCTAACTGCAATAATCTTCATCTGAAATTTATTTTAAGGGAGCAGTGTTTTATTTCTGCTCCAACCAGGAACTGCAGTACACAGTAGATGACAATGTGATTTTTTTAAAAAAACTGCTCTGCCAGGCTGCTGTGTAGCTCAGCTGTGTGCAAGAGGGACCACTGTTAAATCTCCCAAGCTACTGAGGCTACAGCTCTGATTACCTTTCTACTGCATCTGTAGCAGTGCAGCTCTGTAACAGGGAGCTTTGGGGAGGAACAGAGTCCTTAAAGACAGTATGGTTATGAATTTGGCCCAGCCCTGGAGTTTCTGTCACAGAGGACAAACCCTCTGTGTGGATGGGTAAATAAGAATGTGAAATCTGTGCAGAACTTCAGGGAAATGTTTTGTAAGAACATGATCTGGGTAAACATTAGTGATGAGAAAATGGCTTCCCGCAAAGCCTGTTATGTATTCAGGTAGCAGAATCTGGCATGTGTCTTTTATACCATTCTGACTCATGATGCATTGGTCAGGTTAAGTACACAGGAAACACTGGGGTGTATTTTGCTCCTCTTTGCAACAGGATTTGTGACTGACCTCTGTATTGCCATTGTAATCCGGCCAAGGTCTTTTAGGAGATTCTGTAGGTGATTCCTACCACCACTCCAAAAGGGTGAGCAGAATGTATCTGGCAACAAAAAGTGAGCTGATGAGTTGCTTTACAGTCAAGGTATAAGTGCGTTAAATGTGTATGTACACAGTATTGGAAATTACTGTCTTGTGCTCACAAATGTATGTTTCTACGAGCAGTTTAATGTACTTAAACTGAAATAGATGTGTGCTGTCCAGGAAAGGTATGAGGGTGTTTTGTGAACTGTTTATAGACATAACTAACAGGAACATGGAGATAATATATTTCATTAAATTATACACGTTCAAAAATATGCCATTTTAGAGAAAATGGATCAATTTTAGTGATCTTTTATGCAGACAGTCTTACAGATCTGCATTTCTCTGATCACTTTTGCTGGCAAAGGGATAGGCAGAAGAAAAGCTAAAAAAGAAAAAAAGACTTTCTTTTTCCATCTTAAAACATCTGTTTTGTCTGTTTTGACAATTTTGAGTTCTGAGATTGGGGTTTTGATGTTTTGGTTTAATTCCAGAGCAGACTAAAAACAAATGTCATACCTTGAGAATGAGTGTGCATGTTTGTGTGCGTAAATAAGCAGGAAGGGAATGAGATATTACTTTAAATGCTTTTGCCTGTGTAAAGGCTAAATAAAACCTGAACAAACACACGCTGTAAAAAATGAGAAACGGAGTGAGGACACCAACATTTGGCCAGACTAGGCAAATGATACAAACAGCCCCAAGCCTCCAGGTGCAGAAAATCAAACCAGTGTTCTCTTGCATTCCAGCCACATCTTTTATTGCATATAAAGTATAAAAGACACATCTCTCTAACACATTGCAACAAGTGGCTGATCATTACTAATCCCCCTGGTATTCATCGTAGGGTGATAACAACCATGATGCCCTGACTTGGTTTTACATGTGGGATTATTTAGTGTTCAGGAAAGGCAAGGACTCTGGTTCAGGGCAATGTAGTAGCATCAGGAGTATTATATTCTATGTTAAATATTTTTTTCGTAGAAAACAAGGATTTCAGGGGTTTGTTTCCATGTCTGAGACTATTTTAATCAATAGTTAGTAGTTTTAAAAGGCTGATTGTGCTACAGTTTATTAATAAAATAAATAATTTGCACTATATTTGTATTATAATACAATTACTTGTATTATATCTTGTATATATACTTGTATACTACTTGTATATATACTTGTATATTTGAAGAGACAAAGTATTTTGTCTCTTCAAAACCAAGTGAGCAGCTCTACATCTACCTGAATTTTGTGGCAGTGCCAGAACAACTGGTCACCTTTGTCACAGCCACCACCCTCTCCTTACAGCAGCTACTGGGACTGAGCAGGCTCTCCAGCTCCAGTAACAAGCAAACTTTGTCTTCTGGCCTCCATGCTAGACATTATCTGTTGTCTCTGTTTCAGTTCCTGTCTCCTTGTCGTTAGTAAATAAATGAATTTGTTCTGCTCATGGCCTGCTACAACCCTGCATGGGAGAAGCCAAACCAGGAACTACAGCCATGCTGGGCTCTGGCAGCTGTTTCCATCTTTTGCTTAAGACTTTTGATTAAGAGAAAACCAGCCCTGGTGATTTTTCTGCAAATAATATAGAGCAACTATAGAGACGAAAGGCTTTGTGGAATTTACATCAAGCATCACAATTCTGTTGCAGTCTGAATGGAAAGCCATGTAACCACATGCCAGTAAATCTTCATTATTTATGAATGCATTCTGCAACTCATGGTATATTCAAAGCTCTGATGATTAGGGCTCAGAGAAAAAGGCAGAGAAAATGGAAGTAAAAATTCCAGAGTTACAATCTAATGTACTCACTAGATGATTATATAAGTAATAAATTCTTTTACAGTACTACCAAGAGTATAGAATCACACAATAATTTGCAGGATTGAAATGAAAAAGTTTCAGGGAAATCTGTTTCTGACCATTGGAATCACTACATCCTGTTGACTTCAAACTAGACAAGGAAAAGTCTATTTACTTATGAATTCCCTTTATAAAAGGCTTAAAATGCATGGAGGTCTGGAGGAAAATGTATGCTAATTATTGATCATAACTGGCATAGACCTAAAGAAGGAGATATTTTCCAATACAAACTGGAAAAAGCACTGTTTGTTTTAGCACTGTAACAAATGCAGTTCAGAAACCTTTGCAAGTTTGTGAAAAGTTTCTTTTTTTTTTTTTTCCAGAGTGCAATTATGGTTGCAGAAGTTCAATAATTCAAGTGAAAAAAAAAACAGAAAGAAAAAAGTTTGCCTGCTGGTCTCACAGGGAGGATGATCTGCCTTTGCCTACTTGATTCCCAGGCATGCTTTTTCTCTCTGGTAGCCATAGCCAATTAAAGGTTCATTTAGAAACCTAAGTACTTACACTCCACTCTGCAAGTCCTCAGTCAAAATTTGGAAAGTAGCAACATGCCAATAAATAACACGCACATACACAGATGTTAAGAGGTGCAATAAATCCATTCCAAACCTTGGAAAGGATTCATCTTAGAGGACTAGGCAAGGAAGAAGTGGAAATACTTATGGCAGTTCTAGAGACCATGTACAAAAGATGAGAGAGAAGTTTCAAAATGTATTAATGAACATCAGGGATAAAACTTCTGAAAAGGAGTCCTCCAAGGCCTAGGGACTTTTTCTCTGGGGAAGTCAAAGAACCTTTTATAATCTCTGAGCGTGTAATGAGGAAAACTGGACAGTTTTATCAAGAAATGCAGTTGACCTGATGGAGATCAATGGGGTAACCTCTGCAGAAGCACTGGCATTTAGCTCTAATTTCTATCATATCTGGAATAGGTGATGTATCTTCTTTTCGGTACCAAAAATTATAAGGAAGAGTCAATAGTTTCTGTAATGTAAAAACAAGTAAATGTATTGTATGAAATGTGAACCAAACAGTATTTCTAGCCAGAAGGTTTATTTGGTAGCAAAACCAGAAACAATCCCCTCTTTATAAATCAAGCAGACTTTAGATTCTAAATTAGCCACTGAATTTATATACCAGGTCGACATAGTTTCATTACTTCATCATGTCTCTTTTTCCATCCTATGTTTTGTCACGTATGCCAGTGTTTTGCAATTTGCAACTTGCCATTAGAATCTGATCCAACAGATCAAACAGATCAAAAATCCAGGACTAATAACAGTAATCTGTTCAACACAAATACGCTTTTTCTTTTTTTTTTTTTTTTAATCCGGACCATCAGAAGTTCCATGGTAATAGTTGTTTTTATTGCTGGGTTGCAGGAGGCAGGCAAGAGAGCAGTGCTTCCCCTGGCTGTCAGGGGAACACCCAAACAGACAGCACCCAAACATCCAGGTATTACTCTGTCGTTGTCTATTCCAGGCTTGACAGCATCGGTATCCACCCAGAACTTCCTAACAGCTCCCATTTGTGGAGGATGAGCACATACTGCTAGCAAAATCTTTTTTACTAGGGTTCAGTGCTAATGAGAAAAGCTGAGCCAAGTATAACAGTAAAATATAATTTTATATATCTATAAATTTTCAATACATAGTGATGTGTATATGTAGATTCTCAATTAATTCTACACTTTCTTGTTTCATCCAGACACAGAAACTGTGCAAAAGAAACACTCCTAATATCAGTGGAAATTAGAACATGCTGGAAATACCATAGGAACTTTCATTATTATTATTATTGAATGTTCTTAATAACAGAAAGTTTTGATTAATGGTCTGCAATACTGGGAACATCTGGGAATTTTTAAGGTTCACCCATACTAATTCTTCACTTTAATATATGTTGTATAAAACCACAGAATGAGTCTGAGGGATTTGTTTCCACATGATGAAACCAGGTCTAAAACATAGGATTCTGGAAAAAAAACAAAAAAAAACAAAAAAACAAAAAACAACAACAAAAAAATGTTTATACAATGAGAAAATACACAAACTTATATAATGAAGCATTTTCTTTTTAAAACAATTAATGAGGAATCTTATAACAGTCTGAATTAGGCATAAATCAACACCTTAATAAGATTAGTAAGAACCTTATTAATATTAATATTTCTAATACACTGTGAGTCTGTATCCCTAATTACCAACACAATTTTCTTATTGCTGGTTCTGATCTATTTATTATTAACCGCTGCTGCAAACATAAGATTAGGCTGGATGAATCACTAACAACCTATTTGTGTGGCATATCAACTGATTTAACTCCATGGTGTCTGATCAATTTACCTCAACTACAATTTTGCCCTGGTGTTCACCTTCAGGCGTTATTTTTGTTTATGAAATTGAAAAGACAAATATTTTAAGAAAATGAATATACAAACACCGCCAGGTTCATGAGTGCAAGAAAACAAATATTCTGGGAAACAGTAAAATTCTTTTTAAAGGTTAAGTAAAAAATGTAGTACATTTTCTGCAATGTTCCCTATTCCTGCCCCTTATTTTAGTGTTGGCTAGATAATCCTCAGTATAGAATGCTGTAAAATATAGTATTTCTTTTTTAAAATGAAGTTGCTTTAGCATGTGTGAAAACGGTCAAAAAGAGAGTAGCATATATTAACAATTCACACAAAAAGGCCACACGGAAAGGCATTTAGTTGCCTTTCTTTTCTTTCTAATAAGATGTTTTATGCAAATACCAATTATTCCTGTTTCCACCATAAAATACAAAGCAACCACAAAATCACCACTAAACACGACTAGAAAGTACAAATTTCCCTGCATCCAGACTCTGAGTACGTCCACAGTGCCAGCCATGAATATGAATAAAGCCAACAAAAGAGCACATTAAACCTCTTAAGTGAAAAAATCATTTTTTGCAAAATGCCTTATGATTATCTATACTACATATCAAAACTACTCTGCTATGCTTCTAGGGGGGAAGCTTACTGAACTCCAAATAACTCATTACCAAAAGTTCAAGCAACCAAGGGCATACTAGCAGACACTTGATGAAGGATGCTTAGTGGTGTAGTTCTGTGCATTTCTACATTCCTATCATAAATGTTTCCTGATTATAGTATTAACACTAGGATGATATTGTTCACTTACCCTCTGCAGTCCTAATCTGAAAAAGTACTTAAGAAGAACTTAAAGGCTATGGGGTTTTAAATGTTTATCTTCCGGTGAATTTCAGGACTATGTAACATCTTCATCCCTCTGAAACAACCAATTCCTCAAAAACAAAAAAGAAACATAAAACCTAGCCTGAAAACCGACCATAACTTCAAGTCTGTTTAATTTAGGCATAATTTAAGTATTGAAATCAATTACAGCCTAAACCTGCATAACGCTCATTTTATATTAAAGTGGTTTAATATTGAGCAACAAAATTATTTGGGTAATTACAACCAAAAAATCTAGATCATTTGGAAACTTTTCAAAGAAATGGTTAAATACTGTTGAGCAGCACATTTTCCTATATCCAACATACAAAGTGTATATAAATTAGCTGATATGGCTCTCTTTGGATTAGAATCTCGACTGCAGAAAATACAAAATAACAATCAAAAACAAGAAAATTATCACAGCAAATTATGTCCTTATCATCAAACTGCATCTATTTTCACATAACTTTTTAGATTCAAATGAAGCAAATAATAATGCCACTAAACAATGAATAGTCTTGGGTCATCAGCAGAGACTTTATTTAATAACTTCTTTCCAGTCAACTAACTGGGGGACAGATGGTGGCTGATAAATAATTCCTACAGGGTATTATAAGTGTTGAACACTTAACTTGGATTTTGAAAGTTTCTTATTTTTGGAAAATAAAACAGTTAACAGGAGAAGCAGTACCATACTGTAGAAAGAAGCAGTGCCTTGTCCATTCCCCAAAGCACTTTGTACTTGACCAATACAAATAGAAGTTGTGTGGCAAAAGTCATAAATATAATCTCTTAGGTGTGACCTTGAAGAAGTAACCCAATTAAATCAATTTGATACTTATTCAGCCTTAATGCACTTGTAGCATCATTTGTTATGTGGGCCTTTCAGACTTTTCAGCCAACTTAATCCATTTCAGTCTAATGCTTTTCTCCTGTCTTTAATTCCATACATCTTCATTACCAGCACTCCAGTTCAAGCTGCTGCTGAAGGGTTAAGCAGCAGATATTTATTAAATCTAAACTCAAACAAATGTTAGCAGAGAGCAGCTACTGGAAGTCTAGAGATAAAAGGCCATTTGCCAGCTTAATTAAAATTAATCAGAAATAATGGACTGTCTTGAAGAATAATAATATAAACACATAACACTAATCTCACAAACTCAAATTATGCAATAATTTGAGACTTTAAGTCTCATTGATTTAATACAGTATTTAGTGATAGAGAAAGGTTTAGGAAAGACCAGAGTAAGCTCCCTTACATGATAAAATTCATAACTCTTTGATTCAAAGCCCTGTTGCAATGTTTTAAAACAATTCATAATTAGAGCTTCTTTCTGACATTGATATCGGTTAGAAAGGCTTTCGTAATGTGATCTTAATAGGCTATTAATACCAGGACAAGATTAAGGGATTTGTTCTATCCTTCATAAGTGCCTGTAGCTGCTGCAAAGATGAATGGAAACTATCTATTTCTATTGATCAATGTAGGTCATGTTTTCGAGGTTCACTTCCATCCTCTTCATGGGTATTTTGGGAAAATCTAACTGCCCAAAAAAGACTGACAATCCGTAACTGTCACAACACTTTCTGCAAAACTTAGTTACGTGAGACAGTTATGGTTCTTATAACTTATAAAACTTTATAACTTATAAAAAAAGGCATGTCTGTGCTAGACCATTTGTGAACATGCAGCAAACAACTGAGGTCAGTTCAAGTTGCTTTTTCCTTTTCTGTCATATCTGTTCCCTTAGCAAGAGCATCTGGAGGGAGCAGTTATGGTGCTCATGATACCATTATGGTGTCAGAGGATGTCCCATTCCATATCCTGCAAGGGTAGGAGCTTCTTTAAGATGAGTTGAGAAGAAAAGTCACTGCTCATGCTATATTTTTTTTCATGATGATCATAATGAAATGCCAGCAAAGATATAATCAATCAGCTTGTCTTCAGCTGTCATGTAAATTTGAGTGACTAAAAAGTCAGTGTTCTGTGTGTTCCTTATTCTTTATTCATAAACACAGGTCAGATCCTGAGGTAGTGGCAGATCAGATGCTCTTCTGAACATGGAGACACAGAGCTGGCACTGGGACCTTCCAGACCCTTCAGTCCCACATGGTCATGGGCATTCACAAAATTTTAAAGCTTGGCACGTTATTTGGTTAGATGGATAGATACTTCTTTTAATATCCTGACTAAAGGTACTGATAAGCAGACAATGTGTCTTTTGTTTAGTGCTCTTAATGATTCAGGGACAATTATCTCCAAAGAGCCTACATTTTGCTGCATTTTTCAAGCTTATAAACTTTCCTCTAGTCTTTCTACTTTGACTATTCCAGTAGCCACATCAAGCTTTTATCCTAGCTGCAATTCATCTCTCTTGTTCTAGTCATTCAAAAAATAAAGATGCATGAATGACTTCATCATCATCACTCTTACTGCCTTATCTTTACTGATAAGCAGTATGTGGTTAATTCTGGGATCAGGGTGTTCCCTTCTTAAAAACTCCCATGGGCACATACCTCATCACAACAGATACTAAAAGTAAGTTCATCTTGCATTCAGAGGACTTGGTGCACTAACCAAACAATAGCACTAAAGAAATTAGGAAACTTCTTTGTATCGTTATCTGCATAGATGTTGATTACAGCGTGATGCTGAAAATTTACTAAAAGCATGTCAGGCACAAAATAATCTCTAAATATTTTCTTCATTCTGAGATGCAACAGAGGGTTAGTTTAGTGAAGAAGGAGGAAAAACAAAAAGAGGTTTAGTTAGATACTTTTTCCTTGTGTATTTTTGGCACCAGTACCTGAATGTAAAAGCCTGTAAAAAACAAAATAGTAATTTATCCAGAAAAGAGTTATGAAAAGAATGCACATTAGCAACTTTTGAAATAAATATTTAACCTATTAAAATGCCTTCTATGTAAAAAGGGCACTAAATCTACATTATTAGCCCATGTTGAAAAATATCACCTGTGATGCTGTCTAATTATTATTTTAAAGAAACACTGCACAAAGTGGGAGGTCTAAAATCTGATGGACTTTTTTACATACATCTGTTTGCAAACTAAATTTTAACCTTTTACATATACGCAAGCACACAGGGAGAATTAATGTTTGCCAGAATACTGTTGATGATTTTGTTCATGGAGGACAAAATACCCCCCAAAAGAAACTAAAACCTCACAGTGTTGTTCAGCCCTGCATTATTAAAGAAGTTTAGCTCAACCACCCCAAGAAACACAGTAAATAAAAAGCCAGTAATCCACTTCTTGATAATGAAAAACAGTTTCATAAGGGACACAAGCTCAGACAGGAAAGTCAAATTGTGCTGTTGGGAGAGGAAATCCTTTCTCTGATAAACATTCCCATCATATTAGTTCAGGCATCTCTAACAATAGAATTCTACAGCAGACTATGTTTTGTCACACAAATGTCAAATCCTTAGTATGAAGCTATGGTTACTTTGTTCTATACTAGGAATCAATTTCAGTTCAGAAAAAACATGATTTATTCACTTATCCCTTTCCAAATTTAATCAGTTTTATTCTGAGGTATATATAGTGAAATTGTTCATTTTCTAATTCCAGTTTGCAGCTATTGAAATGAAAATCTCAGAAAAACATGTGTCTTAAAGGCATTTTTGCTTACTGCTAGCTGCATTGAACTAATTAGCTGACAAAATTTCCTCTCCCTTAGATCCAAAGCTAAACTCAAAAAACAATGATCTTCAGATAAAGAACTTTAATACATCTCTAGAGAAGTTCTCACACTGAACTCCTGTTCTAGAATGGAAGCCTAGGGTGTCACTGTTCTAACACTAAAAATAGTCTATATTAAAGCCAATTAAATTAAATTAGTCACCATTAACTTCTTGCTGATACAGGACAAATATATGTGAGGGAGAGAAAGAAGAAACTTACTTTTTTCTTTGGTAAGTCAAGCCAGCTGATAGCCCTGTACCTTTTAGAACACCCTCACATCCTTTTATTCCATGCTTCCCTGTCTTTAGATTTCACACAGCAGAGCTCTCACAGAACCACTAATATCAACACATGAATGTGCTCGAGAGGGAAGAAGCACCCAAAAAATATTGATGCCAGAAGTAGTTTCTGGGATGCTTCTCCTTTTCTATGAGGTGGAAAGAAACACAAGTATATAATATCCGTACCTTATATCTCAGGAGGCCATCACTGCTCTAACCAACTGCCTAACACCAATGTAATTAAACTCTGAATAATTATTTTTTACTTAATTTTAGCTTTGAGAAGGTTAAAAATTCTTACATCTGCTACTAAGAAAACCTTCCCTTCTCCTATTTCTTTGCCTGTCTTCTGAAGGTTTTTGCTTTCAATTAAGTATTACTAACTTTACACATTTTCTAAAAGTCTCTTTACAAAGCAGACTTACTTGTTGTTGCTGTTATATGATCTGACTTGGACCTTTATGTTTTTGGAGAAAGGTTCCTTTTTTCTTCAGAGACCTAACTCCCTAACTTACAGTACACACTGGACATGATGTTTCATTGTCTCTTAAAAAAAAAAAAAAAAAGTCATTTTCTCTACTAGGATGGTTCTTTTATACAGGAACATTCATAATAAAAATATTTGAATGTCTCCAGAATGTAAGCTATGCATTTTCCTGTGTGTGCTTGATATTCTTGTTAAAGTGGCAGCTCTTCCCTTAGGGATGCTTCTTGGAAGATGAGGAGTTGGGATAGCTGTGCAGTATAATGTGATGTAGAGGATTATAAAAAGGTATCGACTTTCAGCACTTTGAGAGCCAGAAACCTACCGCAATCTTGCACCTGGAGAAGTAGTCTCAGGAGAGCCATTCAATGAAAATGCACTGTAATTGTGAGAACAGGAATGGTTCAGGAAAACTTTGTTGCATCTTTGCACTATTTTGGGGCTGTCTTTGATTTTAGCTGGAAGATTGCACATGGGAATCTTTGTGCATCTTCTAGGAAGCAAACTATAAAGTGAATAACTGAAAAAAAAAAAAAAACAGAGATACTCTTCAGTAAGATAATTTGCAAGACTGGACATAGTCCATCCAAATCAATGGAAAATATTTGAAGCACTGTCATAGAGAGTAAGGGCATCTGTTCCAAAAGAGGCAAGGTTGCTGTTCCTAAACAAAAAAATGCCATTTATTCAAAGACACAATATGACTAATGTGCTATTTCACCGCTCCATTCATGGGCCTCCGGTCTCCATGTCTCAATTTGCATCTTCAGATTTTTTTCTAATGCTGAATTAGGCTTCCCTTCCATTACTTCACCATTATCTTCTTCTCTCTGTCCTTTGCAAAGGTGTAAACCTCTGTTCTATTATTATGATTATTATTATTTCCTTTTCAACACCTACATTATTTATGAATGTCATTTTCTTGTCTTTACTAAATCCTTTCAGTCACAATCTGTGTTCTCACCTTTCCTCCTTTTTCTAAAAACTGAAATCAGTAACTCCACCTACATAGATGTTTTACCTGTTACCACTACCTAGTTTCTGATCCTTCCTATTTTAGGGTTTAACTGCAATCAAATAAGTGAATATGACACGATTATAACAGTTCAGGTAATTGTTTTCAACAAATACTTAACACATCCCCCCCTCATTTTTCCTAAATTCTAAATTTTATCAAACCGATGATAAAAATTGCTACTTAGTTAAAATTATAAAAAAATACACAATCATTCTTGGCTCGCATAACTTTTCAGTGGTGACTATTAAAAACCAATAGATATTTGCATGTTATAAAAGGGATCCAAATTATGCACAGAGCTTATACTAAGTTATTTGAAAGTGTAAATTTTTACATGAACTTGTGAGGCACACTCAAATAATGAATTCTTATTGGACTGTAATATTTGTAATTCACAATGTGCCAGCTGCTAAAATGAATTTTACATATTCATATAATGATATGTATATATAATATATACATATAATAATATGCATGATCATTTGCACTAGAAGCAGCTGCTCAAGAAAATGTAACAGAAAATGACAGAAAGCTGTTACTTATTTCAGCTATGTGATGAACCAATGTTGTCAAATGTCAATTTAAAACTCTAACTTCAAAAAAAAATGGAGTTCATAGATTTTTAAGGTACTACTTTTAAACACTTGAGTGGGAAAGGTTAAACAGGAAATGTTTCTAAAAACTCAAAAATGATTTTTTTTTCCCAAAACTAGAACAGATTAATATTTTTTTCTTTCTCTCTCCCCTTATTATTTCCGGTTCCCACTTGGCATTTTTCTACTTGCAACATTAGAACATCACTGATTTTTTTTTTTCCTGCTCTTGCTGAAAATTTGTCTTGTTCTTTCCATACTTGCACTGTTATTTTGGTAACACCTCTTTTTCTCCTCTCTGTTCATGGTCACACACTTCCAAGGACAGAGAGCTTCAAGCGCAATTGCAGGTGAACTGCTTTGGAAAGCTCTGGCACAGTTTTATAAACATTTGCTTACCTAGAAATTGAAAGCATATATCTGGGCATTAGTGGGAGGTGAAGCTTGATTTAGTCAGCCCAGTATCTAATCTCTTCCTCCGCTGCCTACAAGGTACCTGATGAATGAAAGCAACAAAATCTGCTACTGAAAGCCTTGGTCCAGCAGCTCTTTATCTGAAATTCTTTCATATATTTCAGTTAAGGAAAAGGAGGTTGCAGACACAGAAACACGATCTTTTCTTAGAGAAGGTGAGCACTGATTTATGTTTTATCTGGGCTTGTATACCAAGGTCTTTGAGAAGATTGAAAAAGTCAGTTTATGCAGTGAAAATGGATTGAGTTTTCTATACGTTTATCACTGGTTTCCAGAATCTCATCTTGCTGATCCAAATTAGCTGCAGAAGACGTGCTCACACTTTTTCCTCCTATAAGAAGATATATCCTGGATATCTCACTCAAAAATTGTGTGTGGCCTAGGGCAAGAGAACACCTGCACATAACACTGTTCTCAGGGTGATAAATACCAGAAGACAGTAATGCCTTCAACAGATTGAGGAGTCTATGGAAAGTAATGCAGTGGGACTGGCAGATTCAGAATATTTTTCCTTGTTTTGACAAAAAGGAAATAAAAGAAAAGAGTAAGAGTATTCAAAAGTGGGATCTGAAAAGTGTTATGAGATTATTCACAGCTAAATGAAACTCAATTAAAAGAACAATTTGAGATCTGTCGACAGGTGAAAGGAATTTCGTTTTAAAGGAAGTTTAAAGTAAATATGAAGATCACTGTTGGGTAAAGAGTCTTTTGGCAGGTAGCTGCAAAAGAAACAGTGTTGATAGGATATTAGCCTAGGAGAAAAGTGTTCACAAATGTGTGAAAAGAGAACACTCGGCTCCTGATACAGCAATGCATTGTCTGCCAAGGAGAATATAACTGTTCACCTGGAGATTACTACTGAAGATGTGGGCATTGCACTATAAACAAAAATCTGTGAGGGGAGGTTTCATCCAAATTTATAAGGTGGGAACTGAAGCCAGCTGCTGGGCTAGTAGACACATCTACAGCAGTGTGAGGAGCAGTAAGGTTGTGTTCGCTGCGTCTCTGGAGAGCTGAAGCAACCTGGTGATGAACTACTTTTCCAGCATGAAACAGCTCCAAACAGCATCTCTTTGCAGGCTGGGAAGCATTACAACCCAGTGAAGAACATCACTGCTGCCTGCAAGCCTCTCTGGCTGCGACTAAGCCAACATTGATGATTGACTCCTCTCTCAGGGCTGGCCCCAAAGTCACAGAGCAGCAATATGTTTTCGATTGACACTCATCTCTAGCACTCCAGTAATGCATTTACAGCAAAACAAGAAAGGACCTCAGCTTTTAAAGTTATTAAAACAAGCACTCCTTGATATCACTCTGAATTCAGATTTGCTATCTTTCGTTGCAGTTACATTGTGAGCAGTGTATTGCTGTGTGCCAGCGAGATCCTGAGTGAGTCCAAAGAGTCAAGAACTGATGACTTGGGGTCAGAAAATGCTAAAAAAAAAAAAAAATCAAGCTACCAAAAATGAAAATACAAAAGGAAAAAAAAAGTCATAATAAGTAAGGTTTTAGTAAAGATTAAATGTGCAGATAGAAGCAGTACATTTAAATTTACACCACAGGTGCAGTTAGACAGGATGACTGCTTTGGGGATGGGTCTCACCCACAGAGCCCAGTCCTACTCTTGGCCAAACTACTGCTGGCTCAAAGACTCCTCTGGCCTCTCTTGCTGAGCATATCTAACTCACTAGTAATACAAAATTTCTGTCCTGTTGTTGGGTTGAATTAGCTTGTGAGAGGTCAGGTAAGTGTCAGATATGGACTGTTTGGCCAAGGCTGAAGAAAGATAGCGACCGATGCAGACTGGAAAAAAAGGAAGAAGACTGCCTCTTTTACTGGGACCAAACCATTTTATCACCTAAGCCTCCATAGGCTTTTATAGTCAAACAACGGTCTTATTAAAAGTTCTAGGAGGGTATTCTCACATCATTGCACTGCTGTTTTGAAAGCGGAAGGCTAATTATCAATGGGTTTTGCTGTGTTTTGGTTCACAGGTTTCCCATCAAATAGGCAGGTTATTAGACATGGGCTCCTGTCTTCTTCATGTTGTTAGAATCACTGGTTATGAAGTTTATGAGGCAGTCTATTCATAAATATTGGTAATACACACAAAAATCCCCCATAACCTAATATTTTAAATGCAATTATAATGTTCTCTTCTGTTCCTGCTTCTCACTCCAATGCAATTATTATTGCAACAATCTCCTTTTCAACTTTTTGTCTAAAAATATCTCCAAAGATCTACAATTATTACATGGGTGAAAAAAATGGAGTACATTTTAAAATTTTCCTTTTGTGTTCCATGCATTATTGTAATTAAGGAATTATACTCAAAGAGAAGTCTGGACTTCTGGACCATCTGGATTCCAGCAGACTATCCCCATGCTGTGGCAGAATCTTCCTTTATATACTTACTGTAGAGAAAATCTGTGATAATATTGACTGTATATGAATCAGTTAAGCATAGGTTGATTGGAAATGTCAGTTAGAAAAAATACATTTTTTTTTCCTAATAGGTATTATCTGCTGTTTTATATCCAATCCTGGGGCCCAGTTTGAAACAGGAGGGGTAATCATAACAGTTTTCACTTAATGGCAGAGCAAAGGAGTAGTGGAAATGTGACATCCTTACAAGACTTCCACGTGAAGGTGCATGTGCACTGCATGCAATGCGCAGAGTCCCAGAAGACCACGATTGTTCTTGGTTCCTTGGGCAGCACCGTCACAGATGGCTTTGCTGCATAGATCATTATTCTGTTTGCACACATATTGGCTGCAACACACTTGACTTCATCTAGGGAGTAACATGGATGTGGACATTTAAGTTGATTGAAGGGCTGCAGCTCCCAGAACTTGCCAGTGCTCTGAGCTTTTTTTAACATAGATCATCACTGATAGATAGCAATATATTTTCTGTTTCTCTTTAACAAAAAACCCTAATGAATAACTCTTCAAAGTCCTGGTCATTTTATTAAATGAGGATGTCTTGCCTGAATATACAGTTTTGGACAATTATAATGCTGTACTTAAGTCAGAAGTACTGTGGATTATTTTATTTAAGATTACAAATTAAAAAACAAAGCAGTATATACCTTTTAGGTCTGGAAGTCAGAGAAAAGACAATATACATAATCTTTAAACTGCATTTAAAAATAAAATTGTTAATTAAAGTTGGAACTTCCTTTTGGCAGCTGTTGAATACTGATCTCACTTGTGCACTGGCAGATTGAGGGACCAAACCTGAGAGACCGGAAATCAGTTCACATCCTGCTGTATGTAGGCTAGTAGGGCTTGTCAGAACTGTATACAGGTCCCAAATCAGTTAAAAACAACAACAACAAAAAAAAACCTTTAAAGTCTTAGAGAAAAAAATTAGTTGTCAGCTTTGCAGGGTCAGAAAAACAAACCATGATATAATCCTGATTGAATTTAATGAATGAAAGTCCTTCCGTTTGTTTAGATGTACTTTGAATAAGCAACAAAATAGCTGGACTGGGTGACAATGCAAAGAACTTACTACATATATTAGAACATATATTATCAAATTAAGAATTTGCACTTCTTTTCATTTTCCCTAGATATTTGTCTAACCAAGTTCTTCTGGCATAAATTAACAAATACTAAATATAAATATCTTAAATTGCCTTCACTGAAAATCCTAAGGTACAGTATCCTACATTATTTATAGTAGAGAAATGATATGAGGCAGTGTACAGAGCAGAGAGCATACCTGATACTAAAATTCTGATTTTGTGCTTATAAACACAAACCCTTATCTATCTGTGTCACTGTCCTCTGCCTGTCATGATTTCTTATGATTTCCTTTCCTCATCTTTCAAAATGCCAAAAATTCCTCTATAGGAATTTAGAGCCTGTTATTATTTGCCATGAAACCAACAGCATTCCCTTGGGGTTAGCACAAGCCAAAGTGTCAGCAGGTCAGTATTTACATACATACATACACCCTTTCCTGAGGAAAGCAAGGCGGGAATGGCTTGGGAGGGTGTCACTAGCTTGGAAACTAAGTGCACTTCTTGACTTCATGCAAAGAAATAGACAATAATCACATAGGTATGGAGGGGGTGGGGGAGACATGGTACATGGACAACTCGGTCCCTCAGAAAGGCTGCATAAGCCACAGGATCCACTAGAGCTGAGGAATTCAGCCAAGCAGCAAACGAAAGCTCACGATTCTTCTTACACCAGGTTCTCACCAGGGCGAGAACTGCTGGTGTGTGCCCAAATGCTGCCAATACGAACTGTGCTAAAGAACATAGTACAAATATGGACGCTGCCCCTTACAGTATGACTTCTTAGGAATAAGCCTACATTATCACATCGGGACAGCAGATTTTATAGAAAGGGAAACTGAGACACAAAAGGCCTCCATTCTCTGGAGTTTGACATCGGCATCACACACACAAACATATGCATGCACACACACGCCCCTAACCTCTTTTCCAAGTTAGCTTCCCCTTCAATGGCAAATGAGAGCAGATCAGTTCCTAAATATTTAGTTTCTGGATAAACATTCAGTTGTGCTTGAAACCTGCAAACACTTATTAATATTTTAGTACCTTAGGTCTTAGGCATACAAAACACTTCACCTTCCAGTGAACTCATCCTGTATGTTTGAAACTATGCTGCAATTTGGTATGCCTGTGCATCTTTGTGAAGTTATCTGGTTATAAACCTCAGCTGAGTTTAATACAAAAGTGAATTATAAGCTTGCATGTCCATGAAATCTACAGGGACCGCTCACCAGATCGCTGCTCCCTGCCCTGAAGCTGACTACAGTTTAAGTTCCCATTACTCTTTCATTAAAGTTCAAACACACATTATCTAGATAGAATCAAACATTTCTGTTAAAAGTATTCAAAAATATATATTTTAACAGGACCTTCTGTTCCTGTCTTACTGCATTATATCAGCTAGGAGAAGAGCAAAGGTCTCATAGACTATTTCCAACCTTTCTTTAAAGCAATTTGGAAGATGTTATTTTGTTGGCACTGTACCTCTCCCTACATTGATTGAGGACTCTCTCCTTCCAACTATATCTTGTTTGTGCTTTGAGATAAGACTTTGAAAGAATAAAAAACCTGTAGTGAGGTCTAGAGAACAGCAGGATCTCTAATTTCTATGCCTCTGTTTGCTGAAAAATAGGTCTCGCTTTCTTCCTTCTCCGATCAAGGAAAAATGCTCTAATTAGCATTGCATGAATTAAGGAAATGTCTGGTCTCTTTGGGCCAGATTGTGGTTTATCCTGTACATTAGAGCAGGGGAGTGTGGTTTCATACAGTTTATAGCTGGGAGGTAATATTAGATCATCTAAAACTGACAAACTATACTTGTTAGGTAGATTTTACCATATTTCTAGGCAAAAGACTACAGCATTCTAGCCCTTAAAATATTAAATAGCTTCAGGTTAAAATTAGAGAGCAGGAAAGACTGGGGCATGGAGGACTCTAGGAAATGATTAGGTGAGATAGGCTCATATACCACCGGCAAGTGAATCAGGTCATATATTGAAACAGTAGATAAAAGGGCACTTGTCAATATTATGGGGAAAACAAGGAAGTGGGAAAGGAAGGGAATTGCTCCTAGATGATCCCAAATCATAGGCTGGTATAAACCAGACCACCAAAGAGGAACACCCTCAGAGCACAAACCTGTTTTTGGCATGTGGGCTGTGGCTAGCGCCTGCTGCTGGCAAAGCGATCAACCCCCAACAGCTCCCAGTGAGTTATGGAGTGAGGGATCCACTCAGTTTTATCCGGGAAGCCCTGCCAGAGAGTCCAAGGCAATCCTACCATCTCTTATGTATCGATACCAAGAAGCAGCAATATTTATGAATTACATCAGTCTGCTTGCAGACGATGACAAATATCATTCCCCCCTACTAAGTGAGAAGCTTGTACAGAAGACAGTTCTGAAATCAAGATCCTGGTGATGCTGATCATATTCAAAGCAATTAGAAATCCATTCCAGTTAAACAAATTATTCTGATTTAAGATAATACAAGTCAAAGCAGAATAGCACTCTGAGTCATCTTTTACTAATTATTTTCACTTCAACAGACATATGATGTCTCTTTTTGTACATAGCTATTTATAAGTTTAAAATATAAAACAAAAATGTTATGCTTTGCTCAAAGGATATTTTATCTTCTACTTCTGAAGAGGAAATCTCCTCTAAGAAGTTAGAAAAATGATACTTGAGAAACAATGGGGAAAAAAATAAACAAGCACATGCAGGATGGGGACAGGGGTGGAGCAATGTATTTAACTGATCTCTCTTCCCCCCTCTTTTTTTTTCCCCTGAAATGACATCTGCAAGGCAGAAACAGCTCCCATTATCTCCAGTAATATCAAATTAAATAATTAAAAATAGGACTCCTGACCTGAGAAAGTAACGTCATGCACTGCACGGAAGTGCTGATTTTGTTGACAGAGGGAGAGGCGGTTTTCAGGGGCGAGTGCTAGATAATGCTTTGGAGCTAGATGAAATGGGTGCCTTTTCCATAGAGCCGTGGTTTTTACTTATCACCACTTCCAATCTCGGCAAACCAGGAGCAACTTCAAAACCATCCAGGAGTTACTTTCTGTCTTGGGGTGATCTTTATGTGGCAACTGTCCCTCCTAGCCTCAGATCTGCTTTCCTCCACTCACGGTGTAGCCGGAGCTCCTGCGGAGGTGCTCAGAGTGAAGCACAGCAGTTTTGATGAGTAATTTCCACAGTTCAAGCTCTAGCATCTGGGTATCATTTTAAAAACACATCAATAACACATTGTTAAACAACTGGAAATTATTTTCTTTTTATTTTTTTTAACTTGAACATGCATAATAAGAAACCTTTAAGAGAAGTTGTGAAACAAAACAGAAGAAAGATCCAGCAATAATAAATTAAAATGCCATTAAAACTGCTCATTGCATTTGTTTAGAAAAAGAAATGTGAGGGAATAAATTCCCTCTGAAGTTTGCCAGTCCTTTGATTTTATGGTCACAGTCTTTCGTTGTAGCTTTTTTTCTCTTCCCTTTCCACCTACCCCCTGATAATACAGAGAACAGGGAGCCATGGCTAGATTCCAGCATCAGGAGCTGCTGCCACATCTGTTCAATAGCACGATCAATGTTTTCCAAGCCTAGGAAGTGTCTGAAGTGTTAAAAACGACATAGACTTTTTAAAACTGTACATGAGTCCTTTGCTGTAGGACCGCAGTGAGTCAGCCCAAGGCAATACTGGAATATTTGGCCAAAGAAGCTCAGTTTGCAGCAGTGCAAAGTAAGTGCATACTCTGTAC
Source organism: Tinamus guttatus (assembly GCF_000705375.1). The sequence goes on along the minus strand of NW_010586452.1, from coordinate 734,095 downwards.
ATTTGCATACTACTCTTTGAAAGGTGCCAGTCTCCTAAGGTGAAAATAGGAGCCTTTTACAGGCTTATTGCTGGAGCTCCAGTATCACACTAGTGGCTGCACTGCTTCTGAAAGCACCTAAATCGGGTCCCTCTGCCAGCTGCCTTCCTGAGCAAGAATTATTCTGAGTGCTTCAAGAGTCCAGTTTATCGGGAGAGGTGCCAATGCTCTTAAATCTAATCACCCATCCAAGCCAGGCTGGGGCCTGGATCTTCCTGGATTTAACTAGACTAATGGTACTTTTGAGATGGCCCAGTGACTTTCCTCTCAGCTATGAAAAGGTTTGTAGGTAATGTCAGGGTGTGTTTCTTCAGTTGGTAATTAAGTTGATTTTTGGCTCCTTATTTTGCACTATTTTAGAACAAATTAAAGCACCTGGTCATAATTAAATACATAGATTTTTCCACTATGCTGACAGTACAGATTCCACCAACAACTCTTGATAGTTCAAATGCTCTGGATGAAATCATCATAAGCAATCATGAGTAGCAACGTTAAGTTTTACCACAGACATGAAAAAGGTAAAAAAAATATTTTTCTAGCAGTAAGCAAATCATCAGGAGACTGAACACTATATTTGGGCTTTGTAGTCTCCATTAGGCTTCTGCAAAACACAATTCTTTCTCACTAGAACGTCTCACTAGAATGGACAGGTTGGAATGCTTTAAGAATTTGGCAAAATGAAACTGTGCTTTCCATTAAAAATCCTGTATTTTAGAAGGGAACCAAAGAACACAACTATGAAATAATTTAGTGGAATTATTCAGCTGAATTCTCTTCCTCCCCTCTCCTTCAGTTTTAAAATTTTATGAATATTGAAAAAAAAGTAAAGTGAGTTTTCAAAACTAGCATTACTCTAAACGATTCTAAGAGTGAAGGCTGCATTGTTCTTGCACCTTTAGGTGAAAAATACAGACAGGCTAATTGCCTGTAACTTGCTGCCTTTTTTTGGTACTAGATCTCATTACCACTTACTTCCTTCTTGAGGTTTGAGGCTGTATAAATGTCATTATACGAACACATTAATTCAAAATATGACTGTCTGCCAAACTTTTTTCTTAAGGTTCTCAATAAATAACCCTAAAGAGTGACTCTGATTTTTTTTTTTCCCCATGATTCATACCATCAATTTGTGAACTGTGACATAGTTTAAAAGATGTTTATTCTCCCATTTGATATAGTAGTTAAAAGTGATAAGACTGGTAAGACTTGATCATTGCTTTTACTGTCTTTGATCATTCCTACAGTTTTCACTTTATACTTATGTGCTTTTTTTCATGTGCAATCGAAAATTCTGCAGAAATTCAGGAGAATAATCATCCTATGAAAAGATAAATGTAGCTTGATTGTACTGGGCTACTTCAGCTTGTTTCTGCCTCAGTTTTTCTACTTGACAGATATGCAGATGGTAATTTTCTAACAGAAAGGTTTAAGTTATTACTAGCTTAGATTTATTGGACTTAGAGAAAAACACAACAGCAGTACAATATATACACAACATTATTCCTCAGTTCTGAGTACATCTGAGACAAATGACATGACTTAACCATTACTATAAATATGTTAAACTTTAACAAATAATTACTTACTGAGCCAGACACTTAGTGGGTTTTCAAATCTCATTAAAAACAAACAATTTTAATTTCAGATTGAACTGAAATAATCAAGGATTTTTTTTGTAAAATTAAATAACGAAGATTTCAGATCTTTGACACAAACTTTATTTCAAATTAAAAGCTTTGTTTGAGGTGGAATGAAGCATTTTTTTAATAAAAAATGAAGCTTTCTTTTTAACACCAGGTTAGTTAATTCTTTTTTTAGATTCCTTTGTAACTTGGGTCACACTTGAAATGAAAAGTACAGCTATGTAATGATAAGTTGAAATGCTTCATGTAAAAGTTGTCAAAACAATATTTCTACATTTTATTTTTTCTCTTTTTTCCTCCTTACTGAAAATATTCACAAAATGTCATTGAAATCATATTGTTCCCTTTGAAATGTTATTTTTAGCAAAAGTATACACACTGATTACTACATCATCCTTCCCTCTAGCCCAGCAAGGTGCTTTCTATGGCAATCTTTGTATGAAAATAACAGCAAAACATTCCATTTTCAGAACAAAATTTTGATTTTCAGTGAGAAGGGTTTATTTTATTTTTATTGATATAGAAAGTGTTGTCTCATGATTCTCCAAAATAGCATTTCAGTATGTAGATTTAAAAATCATTACTGGAAAAATATTCCCAGTTGTAAAAGTATTTATTTAACTTGAGCAAGAAAGATGGTTGATGTGGTATTTTTCCTTTTCTCTACATTTCCTTTCTTTTCTCTTCTTTTCTGTTCCTTTTTTCTTTTCTTTAACTGATGATTGCAAAGAAAGGGTTTGTCTGAATGCCCTGATGCAAGATACTTGTTAACAATAAATGCTTATAAATTATGCATTGAGAAACCTGTATTTGTGTACTGTTACTTTCTTAAAGTAATGAATGCAAATGCTATATAGGTAAGACAAATTTAGAAGCCACAGAAATAACAAGATACATAGCATGCAGACTGACTACAAACTCTTGCCTAGAGGCAGAGGAATTTCCATTTAAGTTCATTGAAAAGGCAAAATAGTCTCCAGAACATCCTCTCTCTTTTATTTTATTTTGTTTTTAAAACCAATTCTGTGTATGCACTGCTTGGCACACCCTGCTGTTTTTCTTTTCTGTTTTTCTTCTGTATGTTGGCCCCAGATTAGTGCTACTGCCACATATTTGGAATTAATTGGTAGGAAATACATTAAATTTGGATATTTTATTACAGAAATCAACATAATGGACATTTGAATAAACAGTATTCATTATTTTGAAGTGTTTTACAGTGATTTTTTTTATATTAATGGTAGAAAAACTATTTTCCCCCAATTAGCTACATTTTAGCTATATACATATTTTGCCTCTTTTGATCTTTGAAAAGAATGTGTATAATGGATATCTCAAAGAAGAAAAAAGAACCATTAAGACATTAAGACACATCTTAAAAAGTAACAAGAGAGTATAAAGATTGTTCATGTATTAATATTTTAACAATTTTCAGGGATCTCTGAACAGCTTGAAAATATCAATACATTGAATTTTACAGAAAAAGACAATTTTTTTTTCAGTTGAGTAGACTAGGCAACAAAGGACTAAAGTTTTTTGCTTTGTTTTTAAGTTGCCAATGTTTTCTGCACACTTTAGCTGAGATCCTGTTTAACTAAAACATTTCATTCAGAGACATCCACAACCCATCTTAACGACAACCATCCAAGCTATCTCCCTGCTTCAATTTCTAACCCTTCAGGCCTCTAGAGTCATGGAATTTCTCTTTACTTTCTGTGACATTTCTTTGATTATTTAACCATAGATGTCCTCACATAAAAGGTGTCTGCTGTGTTAGTCACCTATGTCTTACCCATTTGCTTAAAGAAATATTAGACGTTGTGAGAACTAAAATTCTACTTTTTGTTTGCAAGGCTGCTTTTCATCTCTTTTCACTTAATTGGCTGTAATGAAAAATGCAAGCGTCCTAGAGACAGGGATGTAGTCAATCTGTTCATGTCTTTCTCCTGTGAGCATACAAGCCAGTGGCATGGAAAAACTTCGTTATTTGCCACCTCTCCTTCTTGCAGCACAACTCTTACATTTCTGATGGGAGAAAAGAATATGAAAAATGTTCCTACCTAAAGTACTGTATGTTTTTGATAATTGGCTCCATGCCCTCTGTGCAGCAGATAGGACAGATATTCTTAGGTTGAGTATCATTGCCCTATGCTTTTTAGGTGAGTGCTCTCCATTAGACGGTTGTACAAGCAGTCATCCTTAGGCGAAATTAGTCAGAGAGCAGAATTTAGGTTGCTTCCAGGAGGGTCAACCAGAGTATGGGTTCTCTCTAACTAGAGTTCATTGTTACCTTAAGTAGAAATAGGTGCTTCTCTATCTCTGGATCTCACATTTCAGACTTGGCCTGAAAACATCCAGCCATGACTATTTCTTTGTTCTTTTAGTTCAGAATACACTACACAGAATATCTGAATTTTATTCTTGCATTTCATTGCACTGAAGCTAACTAGCTAACCCCAATGTCAGCAACACTTTTGCAGCATCCACAGTCAGCACCTGTGATCAGCATAGTGTCATTTCATTTTTTCCCATAAAAGTTGCTAAATATCCATCATCTGAGTCATTTAAAATTGCATTGGCAATACAAAATATGTTTTAAGGAATAATCATACCCTGATGGGAATGGATTACATAGTTTATTGGGTCTATTCCATCTATAATTTCCATGATGGTTTCTTGAGTGACTTATGCTGCACTAATCTGCTACTCTGTGGTAGAAATGGATTTAAAGCAAATCTTTCTCTGCAGGTGGCATTTCCCAGTAATGAATTCTGCCACTCAATTATATAATCAGAGTAATTTCTTCATGTTGAAAAAAATACCTCTTCTTTTTGAGTGGCACATAAATTACCACTGGATTAAATTAGTGGTATCTGCCAGGACTTTGAGATTTCTCCAGCTGACAGACAGCATAGTACTGGTAGTGATGATGAAAAAAAAAACTAATCTCATTGCTTTTCCCTCTTTACTTTTTTTTTTTCTTTCTTTCTTTCTTTTTTTTTTTCCCACATTGACTTTTTCTGTTTGCTTTTATGGTAATATGTGCCTCAGGTATCTTCCAAACTATTATTCCCAGAACTACCACAGCAGATATTCAGTGTCAGTAGCTCCTGGGTAGAAGTGTTCATTTTTGCCAAAGAATGACCAATTGACTCAAATAGGCACAAAGAAAAAAAATAAAAGATTTTGACATTAATAAAATATTTGGTTTACAAACAGCAATAAAAGTTGACTAAGTATAACTGTCAGTTTGATTTACCCTTCTTCTCAAAGCTAACACAGCATTAACAAATTTACAAAATCGAGGCTATCTGCTGAGTACAAGGGAATATCATATTTTGCATACACAAGCAGTGGAGAGAATACTAATAAGTATTAATTTGTTAGTTTTAGACTTAGTCCCATGGTGAGACCTTAAACAAAACAAAGAAAATGTGTATGGCTTGCAGAGTCATCATTAATGAGCTGCTAAACACTTAAAACTTGATATTCCAACCCCGTAATGGAGTGAACGATTCTATAAAAAAATAAATAAATAAAAGGAAAGTGGAGCCTTATACTTGCTTACATAAGGACAGTGGGGGAAATTGAGAATAACTATTTACAAAGGAGACAAGGGATGAATATTAATGGATTCACAAACCCACTTCTACGATTTTCAAATCAATTGCAGAGGGTTTTTGCCTTCAGATGTTATAAGTCACCACAAATCTAACCACAACAGACTGAAATGAGGTCTTCAGTACAAGACTTGAGAAACCTTTATACACGGGTTTTTAGAAAAAAGCATGACTTTGTTACTATTGGTCCCAGCAACTTATGTGCTAGGGCTAAGTTTGTTGTATACAGCACAGTTCTGAGCACACTATAGCCTCCTTGGCTATAGCAAAGTGCTACCATAACGCATGATACCTTATCATCAGTGTAGTAATTACTATTTGCACAGACTATTACAGCCCTGCTCTGTGGCCTGCTCCATGGTACACTCTCCAAGTTTTTAGCTGGAGAAGAAAAATGCAGTAAGATGACTTTCCTCACAATATTTCCCTCAACTATTTCAGGTTTAAGTACTTTGAGAACATGGAGCTGAGTCTTCCACACATCTGTCCATTGCATAAAATATGGCATAAATGGTATGCCCCAATTCTCTTCATTAGGTAATGTTTTTAATAAATATGTCTATGTATTTAATTGTGCAGTGTAGACAATAAAGCATTTTAAACACTGCTCTTATTTTCTCCTCCCTGAAATATTTTAACAAGTCAATTTGATAAATCAGTATCTATTAGGACCATTTGGAAACTTCCCAGTGAAACAAAGGACCATTCTTTGAGTCCAAATGTTTCATTTAAAAAGAAATGTTGTGTTTGACAATCTTCTTCAAAATGTAAGTCATATTCCTTTGTCCCTAGAGTCAACTCATCAGACAAATTCTCTGAGGCACTCCTGAGCCCAGTTTTTGGAGATATTCGACAGGGAACTGCTTGGGGACCGGGACATGATGCTTCACAGATCTTCTATGGTCCAAAATTTTATCCTTCAGCACACAGTGCTTAAAGAATTGCAATTTAATTTCAGAAAAGCAGTCGGGTTTTATTCATAGTAATACTAGATATTGCACAGAACAAAACTTCACAGCAAATGGTTAAAAATAATTTAGTCATAGAGAAAGTTGCTCTCTGGATTTAGGCAGACTGTCTAACTTCATGAAGGAGGAGGACAGTAAATAGGATAACATGGAAATTTTGAGGGAAAGTTGCTATTCGGCTTTATTTCCATTGAGAGGCTAGAGTACAATTTTGAAAATAATGCACTCAATAGAACAGAGATAATATTATTTTTATGTTACAGTATGATCAGGAACTACTGAGTTAAGTTAGGGATGATTTCAAATACAGGTCCCTATATTTATGTTAGGTCTTTAATTCACCTTGTTTGTTTTTCACTCCATATCTGTAGAGACCACAGGGAGATAACTACATACTTAAATGGCTTCTACATATTTCATCCTTTTCTTATCTCAGTTTCTATTTCTTTTCAAACAATCACACAGTGAGTTTACTCACACTGACGGGATGCTCCTCCAATAAAACTATTTTGTTTTTAATAATGTATTATTATAAGATCTGAAGAAGAAAAATATCATAGCAAATGAAAAATCCCAAGACCCCGAGCCACAACTCTGCCTTCAAATTTAAGCTATTCCATTTCCTTCATATCCATCTTTTAAGTACCATTACAAGAGCTCTTTGGCACCACGGTCCTCTTTTTTTGCTTTGAGCTGAGTTTATCCCCTCCTAGTGTAAAGCAATAAACATGAATTATTAGATTTCTCATGTTGATACATCAACAGAAGGATGTCTTAGTTGACCTCACATGAATGAAACACATAGTTCTCCAGCATTAAATCCTTTGCCAAAGTCATCTTTTCCTTGAACTTCACTGAATGCTTATGACGTAGCCATTTCGGATACACTTGAGAAGCCCTTACTTGTTCTCAGTGGCACTTATTCATGCTTGTAGTGCCAAAGATGTCATCTACCTTAAAAAGATTAGCATTCACATATGTGCAAGTCTATTGCATCTTGCTGATACAGAGGACTTAGAAATATTTTATATTATGTTTTCAGATTTTTACTGCTTTGCAGCTAGGATTGAATATATTTTCCATATATATTGCAGAAAGCAAGTAATAACCTTGATATTTGAAAGAAGCAATGTGTAAAAATCTTCCATCTGCTCATTGTTTTATGTTATTTTTTCTTCTTACACTGAAGTGGGTGACATTTCACATATTCTTGACACTAAATCTAATCCCTTTCTCTGATAACCGGCATTACTCTTAGTCTTTCACTTTGTTTTAATAAAAATACCATCATACTTGGAATGTTTCTTACTTCCTGTTTTCATTGTGCTGTTTCTGAGTGTGTGCACAAAATGCAGACTGAAAGAAATCTCTGTTCACCTGTGTCACTTCTTTCTCCATTTAAGAGTTTGATTTTGCTCTGAAGTCAAGGACATTATGTTCACTGCTTTTCAAAGACCTGCATCAAAACTGAAGTGAGCTGTCACATCCGAAAATGTTTCTTTGTCTCTACTGGCTATAGATTTCTTAATTAAAAGCAATACGAATTCCAGCTCAGGTAATATGATCAAAAACAACAACAACAACAAAGTCATATGACTTCCTACAATGTATTCCCGTTTGATCTTAAGGGCAATCTATCTATTACAGCTAACTAGCTCTACTAGCACCTAGGTCATCACAGATACCACCTGTGTGATGGAGAAGGAAAAATATAATGAAAATTATTATTTGGATTTTGGGTACTTGTTTTCCCTCTTCAGTTATTTGGAGGGAGAAAGGTGACAACAATCCTAATTTAAGAACCTCTGCTAAATACCTGGCAAGTTGGACAAGATTCACAAGGTAGATGAGTTCAAGAAAAGTACATCTGAGAACAGATCTGTCACGAGTTGTTAGTTTTTGGGAGCCACTTATATAACTTGAAGAATTCTGAGTTGATATAAAATATTCTTAATAACAAGGAAGAAGTCCAAAGAATTTCTTTGCAGAAAGAATCTTCCTCCGGATGTATAAAACTGTGAGCGCATAAAGCCACAGCAAGAGTGTGAAGAAATCAGCTCACTGATCTTGCACAGCAAACGTAATAGTAATAAAGATTTGTTTCTTCTAGGAAAGCATGAATTCCTGCTTTCCAAAGGTTCTCCATGCTCTGACTTCTTCCATTCTAGAAATGCTCTTAAAGGGAAACAGGCGGCGTATCCAGATCCTCTATGCAAGAAACCTATCTAACCACAACAGACTGAAATGAGGTCTTCAGTACAAGGCTTGAGAAACCTTTATATACAGGGTTCTAGAAAAAAAGCACCCTGAACTCTATGACTTTGTTACTATTGGTCCCAGTGACTTATGTGCTAGGGCTAAGTTCATTACATACAGTACAGTTCTGAGCACACTATAGCCTCCTTTGGCCATAGCAAAGTGCTACCATAATGCATGTTATCTTATTGTCAGTACAATAATCACTGTTTGTGCAGACTACTTCCTTTAATTCCCTCCTTTCTTTGCTATGTCATACACTCTCATCCTTTAGAACGGCGTCATCCCACTGTGAAACATCTAGGAAGGATTTCCAAGCCTTTCACCCTCAAAGGCATTGGGGAGCCTACCAAAGATGTAAGAAATGTAAACATTTTCTTTGCAGCAACTTCCACAAGCTTAGACTCAGGCACAATGCTGCTTCTGACAGCTTCCACCAAGCAGTTCAGATATCCAGTCCAGCCTGTGCCTTTCCAATTTCTCTCTGCTCCCAGTTATTTAGTAAATACATTAAGCCTCTCTTCCTTCTGGATAACTTACAGAATTACCTACAAAGTCATAACAGCAAGTAATTAAAAATAGTCTTAAGGCCTCACTCCTCTTCTGCTCCCAAACTGATGATCAACTAAATCTGAAATTCTTGCATGTTTTAATCCAGAGACAGAAGAGCATATTATTATATGCTTCTCTCCAGTTGAAACAGTTGTCCGTACCTAAGTCCTTAACTAATGCCTTGAACCTCATTGCAACAAAAATTCCGTTACTAGGATGTGTAAATAGCTGTACTTGCTTCATTTTTGTGTGATCCTCTGTGGCTTATATTTTAGCCATACAAATGTTCCCTCCTTAATGTTTACACCATTGGTCTGGGTTATAATGTAAGAGAAAAAACATCATTTCATATATATATATGGAAATAAAGAGCCTCAGGCAAAAAAGCAATAATTTAGTTCACTATTAAAAACAAAAAATGATAACATGAGAATTTTTCGCCTCTCTTTTCTCAAACTAAATGTCTCATTTAGATGCATAGCGTTTGAACTCTATATTCTGGAAAATGTATGTTTATTTTATTTTTTGACTGAAAACAGCCGTTATTGTAAACATATTAAGTAAAATATTCATACAAGTAGGAAGATACCCACACTGTGTGAATACAACTGACACTGCCTTCAGTGAACCTCTGTTAATTCACAAACTGGGATCTGTCTCAAATGTATTTGATGTAATAAATACACAGTGTTAATACACGTATAACTTACAGTTACCAGAATAAATTTTACGTTAGTTATTCTTACTACTAAATGCAACTACATATACACTGCAATCCTCGTACACTGTCATTTCTGCACACTATGAATTACATTCAAATATGTGTTTCAAAAATAGTACTGCTTCTAAGGAAAGTGCTATTTAAGAAATAGAATAAGTAGTGGAAGGACAGAATCCAATTTTTGAAGGGACAGACATATGTAACAAGTGATAAATTTTGAAATTTGCAGGACAGAGCTGTCCCATGACATCTCTGCTTCACTTGAAAATCAAAGCCTTGTTTTCATGTTCTTCTTAATCAGTAGCTCAAATTTCCACAACCTCAGTGGCATAGTACAGGTCTGTCAAAAACCACAATCCTGCTACCCTGTATGACTGTTTTGAGGATATTTCACAGGCCTTAAATCATTTTCAGTGTTTCTCTGGGAAACAGCTATGTTAACGAGACTCTTTCATTAGCTAAATAGCAGGAGGCCACTGCAAACTCTCTCATCAACAGCCTCCTAGTACATCCATCCGGTTAAAGCAAAGAAAGCTTCTCAAAGAGAAGCTGAATCATAGATCACTTTAATACAGTTAGAGAGCATGAATGACAAATAAAAAGCCATAATAATAAAAACAAGCCTCATTAGTGACAGAATAACATTGTCATTATTCTAGAGCCTTAGTAAGCAATCCTTACCACCACAACCATGAAAAACTCATTTATAAAATATTTATAAAGAAGAAACTCAAAATCAATAGAAATTGAAGGGCTTGTTTTATTTATTTATTTATTTCATGTAATTTTACTAACTTGGATAGGAAAGGAAATACTCTGCAATGGATGAAATACATTCCAACCTCTGTGAGTTTACAGCTACCCATGAAACTTTTCTTCAGGAATCACTGCAGATTGGTTTAGGCATGTGAAGTCGGCAGGCCACAGATCTGCCTTATGTGTAAAGAAAATGAAGTACAGTAAATTAAATATCATATAACACTGTGCATTATGTGGCAGTGTCCTTTGTAGTTATTATCACATAAGTAACATTCAGAAGTTAAAATGAGAAATTATGTCTGCTATTCAAGTAGGCATTAGAGGCACATGCTAAACACATGAATAAGCCTTCTAAAAACACTGTAAAATTTCTTAAAATCAGGCATGTTTCTCATTGCTCTCTTGATTTCAGAGGTGCAGAAGAGGCCCATGGACAGTAGCAGCACTGTGGTACCCATGAAGCTAGGCCAAGGTCTTCATAGCATCCTGAACGCTTATCACCACCTCTCTTCCTGAGTGCCCCATGGTATTTTCTGTCAGCAATAAAACTGTAACTGATGAGAAAGAGGATGCACAAGCAGGAGCGTTCAGATCCAGCCCCATCTCTGCCTTGGTGGTCTTTGGATAGACCCCCTCCCCCCCACCACGGACCTCTACATATGCCCTTTGGGGAAGGGCATGCTTTTTGGCCTGCCAGAAGTTTGTAACTCAAAAGCCAAGACTTTCTGCTCAGTCTTATTTCCAATTCAACAAAACAAAAGGAAACAACTTCAACTATTTACAACAGGAGAAGGTTTTTACGACTCCCTCACCTTGGCTGGCCAAGCAGCAGCACCTGCCACCTACCCCAGAAAGACTCCTTCTAAATACACTAACAAATCCATCGATACTTACTTTCTTGGAGACATGCACCTCATGACCTCTCTCCCAATGTCCCCTCCTAGTTTCTCTTGAAGAGGGAGGCCACCTGCTAGGCACCTGCCCCTATTGTGAGTAGCCTGCTGGGGAACCTCCAGGTGAGAGCATTGTCTCGTCACAGCCCCCAAAATGTCTCACCTGAAATTTCTGAGCAAAAGTTCCAAAGAATTCTTTACTAAGCAAGCAAACAAACAAAAAACACTGCAGATGGGTGACTTTTTTTTTTTTTAATAAAAGTGTTTTTTTTCAGTTATGCCCCACTGCCTTGCTTCCAAGAGCTCCTACAATGATTTCAAACACTGTAGTGAAAACTCAAAGATTTTGGTTGCTCATTTGTTCCTTGAAATTTTGGTCAAAAGGTATTTTTGCAATCATTTCCAAGCAGCTCAAAGAAAAAGTGTACAGAATTAAATAATTTAAGAAGGAGAAGCTCTCTAAAGGAGATTATAATGAGCAGTAATTACTGTGGAAAACTTCAGGCTGAATGATTGCTTGCTTAAGTAATGATAGCCTAAAAGCTGAATAATCTGCTCTGTTCACATTCATGTGGGACCTTGGATACTGAAGCCATCACGACTTTTTCTAAAATATAAAAAAGAAAAGGAGTAGGAAGGCGAAAATGTAGCAGATGATTGATTTTCATGGGGGAGAAAAAATCCCTCTGGGAAATGGTAAGGAAAATCAGACACTCTTCTAAACAATCAGTTTAGGGTAAAATCTTTCTGGAGACAGTCAAACTGACTGAAGGGCTTTTCCCTATTTGAGTCATGAGCTAGATAATACATTTGAATTATTATTATTATTAATGTTATTATAATGGTTGTCATCATCATCGTTATTGAAGAAAACAGAGCCTCAAAGCAAAAATCAAGTGTATCCTTCAAAACATAGGTGTCTGTTGAAAATATTTTTAAAAATCTTTTTTTTTTTTTTAAAAAAAAGGACATGGGCTATGTGCTCATTTACAAAGAAAAACACAAGGCACAAATAAATTAAATTCCCTTTTACAAAGGGAACTTTTATTACAGAGCAAGTGAATAGAAATCACCTGAGTTAGAGTAGAACATTTCATTTTTCTCTTTAAACAGACAATAGGTCCAGGAAAAATAGAAAGGTAAAGGATAATTCTGTTTTATGTACACGCATACACTCATTCAAATACCACTGTCCATATAACTGTCTCTTGATATCTAAAGTAAGATGTAAATAAGAAATAAAAATTTTCAGAAAAATAATGTTGAGAATATATTTTTCTCTTGTTTCTTCACTTATATTTATTTTGCTTAGCTATTTTATGACTGAAAAGGCCCTATAAATCCAATAAGGGTTTCAGATAACTCACACACCATGCCAAAAGTAAAGTTATGATTTTTGAGGTATTTGCCTCAGAACTGCTATGGGAAGACTTGCAGGAATAGTCCAATCTGCAGACCACTGAACCTCTTTCAGATTCTTGTGACTGAAGGTTGTGAATTTATCAGAATTCCAGCAAAGGAAAGTTATAAAATCAGCAATGCATATTATGGTGATTGAAACTAGCAAAAGCTTAGAGAGCATATTCTGTAGCTTACTGAATTTCATAGTTGGATGCATGATAGATGTACATCCAATTATAGGTTCTGTTTAGACAAGCACACTTATCTAAAATTTTATTTAGAAATCAGCCTGGATTCTTCAGATTAAAGACAGCTTCCCTGAACCTCTCAGTTTTTGTTAAAGTATAAAATGAAATTCTTACCAATAGGATTCTTCTAAACCAAGAAAGTTTATTATAGTTGCTGTGCATAGAAAAAGAGTTGTCTTCACTTTTAGCATACGTAAAAGATTGAGTGTCTTTATTAATTGCAGATTATTAAGACACCCTCGCATTTTTTTCACGTTGTTCAATGAGACAGCTGGTATTATTCATGAAGCAATACATAGTATGTTGTACAGCTAACTGTGAACAATTTATGAGGGTATTTGGTGAATTATCCATAAATGAAAAGATGCAATCAAATTAGCAATCTACATTATTCACATTATTCAAAATTATTTATATCATCAGAAGATTCATAATTTTATAGCTAAACTAAACATTGTACATCCCATAAATGTAATTTAATAGTATGACTGTTTTTTGAGAGAAATAACTTTGATTTCAGAAATCATTATGCTTTCCTAAGCATTTACTGTCATTAAGGCATTTATTTCCTTTTTTTTTTTTTTTTTTTTTTTTTTTGCTGTTCACTAAATAATAGGTGACAATGTCATTATTAATTTGTAATGTCTTCAGCCAACACTCCCAAGGGCTGTGCTGCCATTCAGAGAGACCTAGACAGGATGGAGAGTTGGACAGAGAGGAACCTCATGAGGTTCAAAAAGGACAAGTGCAGGGTCCTGCACCTGGGGAGGAATAATCCCAGGCACCAGTGCAGATTAGGGGTTGACCTGCTGGAAAGAAGCTCTGCGGTGAGGGATTTCGGAGTCTTGGTTGTCAACAAGTTAATCATGAGCCAGCAACGAGCCCTCA
>NW_010586452.1:691364-706467 GCF_000705375.1 Tinamus guttatus | reverse complement strand
ATCAGACATGTAAAGGAAAAAAAATATGGAGTGATGCTTTTAAATGGAGAAAGATAGAAAAGAGCAAAACACTTTCCAGCTGTTTTGAACAAACTTTTAGCTTTATTTGAGTAGCCTCAATTTTTTGTGACTTGTTTATGAAAAAAAAAAATTAGGTGTGATTGGTTAAGCCAGGTAAGAAGACAAAGAATAAAAAAAAAATGCAGTTGTAGTAAAGTGCAATAAAGCTATGAAAAAGTACAATAAAATAAAATAAAACTTGCTTTCCAAACAGTTTGCCCTAGTTTCAAAGGCTGCAAATTTGTGTTTGTTGGATTATTCCAAAATGTTGTGTGTCTTTTTCCTGGCACCCGAAGCTTGGTGGTATGTCGGTCTGGTCTGTTGTTATTCGTCACCACCAGTTTAAATTTAATAGCACTGTTCATCTAATTGGTCATTTTGTTTATGAGAACATCTGGGAACAGCAGAAAAAATGACCATGATGTCCACACATAGTTGTAAATGGCATTATATTCCTGTTGTCATACAAAAACACCTCCTCATTTTTATTAAACACTTAGCTCTATTATGTTTTCCACGTCAGTGAAAAAAAATGAGCTTATGTGATGGTATTTTTTTTCTTTTTTCAGCTGTGTGGCAAACAAAATGTTTAACTTTAATGTGAATTTCTCTCCCCACTTTACTACCAGGTTATCTAAAGGGACCTCAGAATTAAATGTGCAGAAAGGTCAGTAGATGTGGATGTCCTCAACTTCTTCCATTAGAATGAAGGCCAAATGACGACCTACACAAACAGGGATCATGCTACCATATGTTCTCTTTTTCTTAAATGTTGAGCTTCTGGATTTCATGCAAACACCTGGGCTACTTAGGGAACTTTAATTTCTCAAGACTTGGGCAGGCTGCCTACCTTTTCACGCACTTAATAAAACCAGACAGAAAGAACTACAGACTTAAAAGGAAGAAGAAAAAAATGCTTATGGAAAAGGTAACAGAAGGTTGTTATTCTAAAGAGGGGTTCACATTTGTTTCCAATATGAACCTTGAATACAGCATGGAAAATTGAAATGGTATTTTTCTTCTAGGGCTGCACCAGCAGAAAAATGAATGGAAAGGGTGATTCAGGATTGCAGAGAATATCCGGCATACAACAGCATTTCAATATGAGTAATTTCCAAGCCATTACTTCACTCTATTTGATTACATTTTTGTGGGGGTAAAATAATTGCCACAGCAAATTAGGTATTCCTTGTTTGCCTCAAACAGATGCATTTTTTAAATTATAATGTTTTTTCATCCCAGCATTACAGGTAATGCTACTGTTATTTTATACACTGTCTGGCTTTAAGTGGTAGTCAGAAGTTGGGGTAATCAGTAATGACAGGAAATAAGTGGAGAATGTGACTTCTTTAGCTCAGGAGGAAACAGGACTCTAAAGTGAGTCCTCCAGCGCGTTGAAAAGAATTTTGAATTGGCTTATTTCTGTTTCTTTAATTTTGCTCAGATTTGCCTTGAGCAAAACCCAAGAAAATGCAGATTTTAACATATACTGGATACCCAACGGCAGCCAAGCCAATTCTTGTCAGATATTATGACACAACAACTTTCACTATCTCAGTAACTTAGCATGCAATGGCATTCCCTCTCTCTTGCACTTTCTACCCCTTCAGGGATGCTGCCCATGAGAAATGGTTGATGAAGCTCGTTAGCTTTATGATACATCCCTGAAATGTGCAACCAATGTTCTGCATCTTTAAATTTGTCCCCAAACACGTACCGAAACTTGGCATTTGCTTCCCAAGCATTCCTTGGAAATACTTCTTGTTTAATTATTTAGTAAGTCTGTGAGGAGTAATGAGAACAAGGCCTAAACTTCAAAGGAAAAAATATATAACTGGGAAATTAGGCAGAAGAGTAAGGATTGTTTTAGCAAGCAAAGTGGTTGGACAGCAACTCAAGTGCCTTATGTCCAAAGAGGCTATTTCCAAATACCATAAAAAATAGAAATGGAACAGATATTTTTGTCATATGTGTTGTCATATATATTCTTTCCCTTCATCTACTGCTGTATATGATTATAATATTTTTTATTATTTTGATGACCACAGGAGAATTTCAAGGTGTGATTCTTAAATTGAACTTGGTACAGTACTCTAGTATAAGAAAGACTGAATGTTATCTTGCATGTTTTAACTACTGAACTGTGACAAGATGCAGAGTCTTATGGAGACAAAGGAGAAGTCTTTAATACAAAGGAAAACTTCCATGACCAAAGTCACTTGGTCAAGTCTTCTGAACAAAGGCCACTGAACATAGGAACTTTCAGTATTAAAAGGCGCAAGTTGGGTCATGATAGAATCACAGAATCATTATGGTTGGAAAAGACATTCAAGATCATTGAGTCCAACGACACCATGGCTGTTAAAACATGTCCATAAGTGCCTCATGTACACATCTCTTGAACACTGCTAGGGATGGTGACTCCACTACTTCCTTGGGCAGCCTATTCTGATAACAGGATCACAGAATCACAGAATGGTTAAGGTTGGAAGGGACCTCTAGAGATCATCTAGCCCATCCACCCTGCTCAAGCAGGGACATGACAGCACATGGCACAGGGTCACATTCAGGCATGTTTGGAAGATCTCCCTAGAAGGAGACTCCACAAACTCTCTAGGCAGCCTGTTCCGGTGCTCTGTCACCCTCACAGTAAATAAGTTCTTCCTCATATGGAGATGGAACTTCCTGTTTCAATTTGTAAACATTACCCCTTGTTCTGTTGCTGGCCATCACAGAGAAAAGTTTGGCCCCATCCTCTTTACATTCTCACTCAGGTATTTGTACATATTGATCAGATCCCCTCTCAATCTTCTCCAGCTTAAACAGGCCCACTCACTTAGTCTCTCCTCATATGATAGATGCTCCAGTCCCTTAGCCATCTTTGTTGCTCTATGCTGGAACCCCTCTAGAAGCTCAATGTCCCTCTTTTACTGGGACTGCACACAATACTCTAGGTGCGGTTGCACCAGAGCTGAGTAGAGGGGCAGGATCACCTCCCTTGACCTGCTGGCAACGCTCCTCCTGAGGCAGGCCAGGATCCCATTGGCCTTCTTGGCCATGAGGGCACATTGCTGGCTCATGGTTAACTTGCTGTCAACCAGGACTCCCAAATCCGCCTCCACGGAGTTCCTTTCCAGCAGGTCAACCCCTAATCTGTGCTGGTGTCTGGGGTTATTCCTCCCCAGGTGCAGGACCCTGCACTTGTCCTTGTTGAACCTCATGAGGTTCCTCTCTGCCCAACTCTCCAACTTGTCGAGGTCTCTCTGAATGGCAGCACAACCCTCTGGAGTGTCAGCCACTCTACCAGTTCGGTATCATCTGCAGACTTGCTCTGGGTGCACTCTGGCTCCTCATCCAAGTCATTGATGAACAAGTTGAACAGCACTGGGCCGAGTACTGACACCTGGGGGACACCACTGGCCACAGGCCTTCAACTAGCCTTGGCACCATTTATCATGACTCTCTGAGCTCTGCCATCCAGTCAGGTCTCCATCCACCTCACTGTCCACTCATCTGACCCACACTTCTGGAGCTTCCCCATGAGGATGTTATGGGAGATGTTGTCAAAAGCCTTGCTAAAAGTCAAGGTAGACAACATCCACTGCTTTCCCCTCATCCATCCAGCCTGTCATCCCATTGTAGACAGCTATCAGGTTGGTCAAACATGACCTCCCCTTAGTGAATTCATACTGCCTACTCCTGATCACCTGCTTTTCCTTCATATGCCTAGTGATGGTCTCAAGGATGAGCAGCTCCTTTCCAGGGATGTAGGTAAGACTGACGGGCCTGTAGTTTCCTGGCTCCTCCTCCTTGCCCTTTTTGAAGACTAGGGTGACAATGGCTTTCTTCCAGTCCTCCGGCACTATGCTTTCCATGTAGAATTTTTTCCTAGAAATTTTTCCTAAAAATCTAACCTTCCCTCCTTATACCAGCTTGTCAAGAAATGTCAGTGATGATGTATCAAAAAACTATCAAGAATTGAAGATGATCATTATAAAATCATTACTAATCTACAAAACTGTTTGCCTTGAAAGGCAACCTTATTCACAATTTGACTATGTATGGAATCTAAAAGCATTAAAAAAAAGGCTTATAAGGAGAAATAAAACTCTTTTTAAAAAGCTGACATAGCTGGAAAAAAAATGCACAAACTTTCTGGTCAAGAGTCCCTTCACCAAGGTTCTGATTATTGAAACTTGCCCATCTTTTCTAACTGTATAAGCTTGTCCATCAAAAAATAGTACATATTACCTTTCTGCAAATCTTACCTCTCTTCTCCTTAAACCATCACAACTGCAATAGCACTACTATTCCAAATATATGGACATATGGCTATAACTTGTCCATAACAGGTAAAACATCATTAAAGAACAAAAGAAACAAAGAAATCAGTTTCCATTAATATTAGTGAAAGACAGGCCAGGTTTTTTCATACTTGAGCAGAACAGAGAACTAGATTTTTCCCTCTCATAAAATGGAACTGGAAATTTACTTGTAACAGTGTTAGGTAACAGTCATGACAGCTTAGTAAGTCATTTTACCGAATATTGTTAAATTTCACTTCTTTTTCTGTTCTTGATCCAGCTAAAAACATACAGTGAATTTTCAAATATATCCATTATACAAGCCATCTTATTAGGTAGTTTTGGAGGATAACAGTTTTTAGCTTTTCTATGAGTAGTTCTTAGAACTACTTTTGCATATATGTTATCTGTTAACTGCCCTTTACCCATTTCTTATCTCCATAAATAAATATATTTTGCTATCTTTAGCCCCCTATGTTTTACTTTTTCCAGGATCATATTCAACATTTCTTCTGCTATTTAAGCAGGCACACTAATTTTGTACATATCAGTTATTTATTATGCTGCAACAGACCTGCATATTTAATAACCTTAGATTTCTCTCTTTAAGAATGAAACAACCAGAGAAAGCATGTTCCCAGATGTATTCCAGGGAAAGTATAGTAAAATTGTGTAGGAATGGAAACAAACTATTAGCAAAAATATGCCTATAATCAAGTATCCACTGTTTCTTTGTAAATTTTAATGGATGACAATATTTGAGTTTATAGCTACCTCTTCTCTTTTTCCTAGCAGCTTATTTAAAACCCCTCTGACTGTTTTTAAGGGTAGTTACTGAGCCCTGACCAAGCTCATGGTCTAGGAGAAAAGGAGGGTAAACAACTGCCTTACAGGGAAGCACTTAGCTTTGTTCTTTTGGGGAATATTTATACTATCTATACCTAGGCTCCTAATTAAAGTAATCACTAATATTTAAGTAGAGTAAATTCAGAAAAACAGAGACTCTTCCTTCCACTTTTTCAGCTAAAGATCCTAATTCTCATGTTCTGAAATGTGTTATGAAGGGGTACCTTACTCTTATCTCTATTCACTATATAAGAAACCTAGTTTCCAGTTCGACACTAAAATATAGATGCTGAAAATAAGAAATATAAACAGTTCCCTCACCACCTTCACAGTGGAAACTGTATAGACAATCTTCACCATGCTAGGTAATTATGGACAATCCTTTACACGCTTCCATACACCAGAAAAATAGATGATGATGCATCATGTGCTGGCTGGCAAGGTAACTAACATGAAGCGCAATCATAGAGGAGAGCAGACCATGCATTTTAACACATGTTAGCAAGCTGAGATAAGCCCCAGGGAACATTCTTTACGTCAACTTGCTAACATGTGTGAGCAGCTTGTGTGATTTTTCTTTATCAGGTTTATAACTTTTGTTAAATCACCTTTTTTTTTCCTGTTAGATACATGCCTTCTTCTTAGCTATAACATTATGCAGGGAATTCTTTGTCCATCATAATGCAAGTTGAGTTATCATGACACTAGCAGGGTAACATACAATAATCACATTTGTCACAAGCATGTAAATCTTGTGGTATGGTTCACTCTGTGGATAAGCAAAATTACAGTGCGCACAATCAAGACTGAATCTGAGTTCAGTTTTCCTCAAATAGCATGTAATGTCTGCTGCATTTGTGCTTTTTCTAGTGAAAGCTATTCACCAAGAATACTGATGGGTAATTAATAAAAAAGAAATGTAATCCCATTAAAAATACATAGCTTATGAAGACGGTAGATTTTGCATGGCCATGTAGTAGTAAATGAGGTTTTTCTCTCCCCTGCCCCCCATCCATAACTTTGCATGTGAGTAAAGTTGGCAAGATTTATCTTTAAATCAGTAATAGACAACAAGAAATAGGACTAGCTCTCATGTTGTTGAAATAAATGCTAATTTGGCCTTTCAGTGCAGTGGGCAAAGGATTGTGTTCATCTTTTAGTTTTCAACAAAGTTTTTTTCATATTCACAGCAGTTTACAAGCATAGACATAGTCTCCCAACTTGCTCTGGTCTATGTAGTAAGAA
Organism: Tinamus guttatus; assembly: GCF_000705375.1. Next base: position 700,012 of record NW_010586452.1, on the reverse strand, counting down.
TCGGATGTCCGTCCTTTCAAAAACTCATCTCAGTGGGGAATCTGGAGCATTAATTGAGCACTGGGTAATTATGTGAGAGAGACTTATGAAAGATTACACATAAAGGAATTGGAAGGGAAAAGAAGGGTGGCTATTTTCCAAGATTGTAGAAAAAGTTAACATAGAGGTAAAGATTAAAAGAAATCTGGAAACAAGTTACCTAACACTCTGATTGCACCATTTCTTCCTGACATCCTGAGGGGGCAATAACTCCCTGTCTTCTCCTTCAGAAACTCAGTGCCCCTTCAGAGAGGTTAAGATAGTTTTCAGTCCCCCTTTATTTCCACTTCTGTCTCTTAGGACTCATCAAAATGAGAAATGAAAAAAAAATATATAGCTGGGCGATCCTTAGGATTTAGCTCTCATAGGAGTATTTTAACATTAAGAGTTTTAATATTTGGGGCGTAATTCTCTGGCTGATTTTCTTTTCTTTTTAAAAATTTCTGGGTTTATCTCAGATAGTCTTCATTAATCCTTCTAACTGCAGCATTAGAGGAGAGAATAATCTGCTGTGTATATTCTAGAGGGAGACAACTTTTCTGGCTCTTGCGCGCTTCACTTCAATATACTCTTGTCAATCCCCTTCATGTATTTCCATCTGTCTACCTGCACTGCAGCAGATATAGGTTGCAGCAGATGTAGACAGCTTTGTATTGTGCACAGAATATTTTTTTCCCTTTGGTAAGCGCACAGTAGCCATAGAAAGTGCCTGGCATGATGCAAGTGGAAATAGCTCTCAAACATTCAAGTTTGCCCAAGAATCTGTGAGGGCTTATTGCTGTCATGTTTAGAGTGTATTAGTAGGGGTGAGTCATTCTGGAACATGTGTGCATCCTCACCTTCTTGCCCATTCAATTCAGACTTCACTTTATGGATTTTTTTTTCTGTCCATGAACTCATCATTTCTTACAAAAATCTCCCTTCCACATATCCTTTCAACAATTATATACTTTTTTTTGTCCTTCTTCTGAATCTCCTTAATAATAAATATATTATTTGGTTTGTGCCCTAGCATAGCAAAAGATTAAGAAGACTAATGTAGAACACACAAATCTTTAAAATAGTAAAATTATTTAAAAGCCTTCCCAACTAGAAAGAGAACAGATCATAGGGACGGACATTTACTTGGAGGAATGGATCTGATAGTAGTGTATCAAATAGAAGGGAAGCTAAAAAAAAAAAAAAGAGCAGGAAGTATTATGGTTTTAGAAGTATGTTGACCAAAAGTGAAGAGAATTTTCTAAGATCCTATATGCACATCGAGTCCACATTGCTGCTGAATCTCAAGGTTGTTGGTTTCTGTCTATTAGCTTTTTAAATAGAACCATATGTTGCACACATAAAAGTATGGCCAGTAACACTGTTTATATATTTCTGTAATGCCTGAAAATGTAGGCTATTGAAGAACTTTAAAAATATTAATAATGTTATATCAACATACTATAGTATGTAAATAATATTATCTACCTTTTACAGAGGGAAGAAGTGAGGCACAAAAAGATTGACTGACAGGTCTAAAATCATAGGGCATCAATCTGTTGTTTAGAAGCATGAGTAAAACCAAATGTCCTGTTTCTAATGGGTCAATCAAACAATCTTTTTACTGCATGCCTTTTCTCATGAAAGGTGTTGTGTTTATGATTAGAGTAAGACATATATTTGAAACAAGTACTTTTAGTAAAGTACTAAAGGAAAGCAAATGCAAACATAGCAAATGCTTTTTTTTTTTTTTTTTTTTATAATGAAATATTGTCCTCACAGGACTCTTCCAGAAGGTTCGTCTGACTTTTGGTATATATATAGGTGCGTATACATATGTGTGTATCTATACCTGCATATATAGAGAGATGTTATATACTGCCCTTCATTTCATTATATAAGGAAACTTGCAATGATTTTTTGTCTATTAAGGAGCTTTTATTCAGAGTAACATTATATTAAGAGATGTTTAACAAGGAATTTGAGGAAAAAGACAAAAGTACACTGCTTAAAAAAAAATGAAGTCAAAATGGCTATTTTATGAACTTGTATTAACCAGCTGAACAACGATACAAAATTATAATTTCCACTGGAATCATAAAGGCATGAGAGCATGCCAAGCATACATCAGTCATCTACTGGAAGTAGAATAAAAAATCTCTTAAGCTATGATCTGAGTTGGGATGTAAACCAGGCTGCTAAGGAATATTTCCTACACCAAACCATATCTAAGTTTAAGTGAAATGAGCTGAAAAACTTTCAGATGCAAACTTTCTGATTATACCCTGCATCACAAACTAAATTTATAACTGGTGTTGCTTGGTCCCAGCGTAAAAGAGGAAGTTTAGGTTGCAAAGGTGTGTTGTCTTTTGTACAACTATTGCATCCAGAATTACTGAAATTTAGAAAAATAAAAATGGAAGCAATATAATAAGAATGTTTTAGTAAAGGTGGAAGCTGATATCTGATCACTTTCTTCATCTCTTTTGGATAGGATCAAAAATTTTGCCCTTGCAAATGACCTTTCTTGTAAGAAAAATAATGTCCAGAAAAAAATGACCATGATCCATCAGCTGGTTATGTTCTACGTGAATGTTTCTCCCCACATGTTTCATGTACATATATTCCCAGAAGTGGGTTGCAAGTTATCACCTCTTTGAGAACATTCTGGTTAATGTTCATGGCTGATTCCTAGATGAATCTACCTCAAGAATGAACTCTCAGCAAAGGCCATAGCAGAAATAAAGCCTCTCTGCTAAGCACAGTTCTCTGGCTGATCAAAACTGACAAGATAATGTTGTAAAAGGTGACACATTACGTCGGACCATTTCCTACCTTCTTCTATTACAGGAATGTCTAACAAATCCTGTTTGCTGCAGTTGGCACCTCAAGGTAAGAGCTCCTCCTGCTGACCTCTGCCATAACAATATCATTTGGTGATCAGGGATTTAATTAAATACCATGCTTTACGAGATAGCAGAGGGTCAGACAAAAAAGTTCAAAGTCAAGGGAGTGGCATATGAAGATTGTAATTGAAAGGAATGGAATGATGACTTGAAAGGAACATAAAAAAATGAGCAAATGAGCAGTGTACTGAAGAGATATTCCTAATACTGAGGTCTGTGTATTAATTTCCTACAGGGCTGTGGAACCCTTGAGCTAAAACAATTAAAGAACATATACCTGGAAAATATTTGCTGCTTTGGGAGAATTAGTATTTCTTTCTGATTAACGACTGGGAAATTCATCTAAATATCATAACAACTTAGACATTCTTCTTCTTTAAGGCTTGTTCTTGTGCCATCATTTAGAGAAGTATTGAGGAATTAAGTAGAGATTTCCTCTGATTTTGTGGTTTGCAATCTATATAGCCATGTGTGGTTAGGCGATGAGCACTCTGATAATGCACTATTGAAGATACATATCATTGCACCACCTTAGTTCTGCTCCGATTAATAACTTGAGCCATGAACAATGACATGAACAATCAGACATTTAGAAGTGCCAAAACAGCACCATTTCACCTCCTGCCTCCTCTACATTTTTAAAGAGATCTCTTGTCAGTGTAATTCAGTGGGGCATTATGAAATACAGCACTACTTTTTGTTTAAAATGACTATAGCTAAAACAACAACAAAAAGCGATATTGTCATCTCGTTTAGATTGAGCTTAAACTTCAAGCAGACACTTCCTTTCTTTTCTTTTTTTTTTCTTTTCTTTTTTTTTTCTTCTTTTGGGAACACAGTACTGATGACAGGCCCTTGAAAGTAAGCCACTGAGTTACGATGACAAAAACCATTCTGAAGGACTTTAATGGTGGTTCACCCAAGGGGAAAAAGAAAGATTAGGGCCTTACATCTCTAGTTGGTACTTCAATTCACATCTGACCTAGTGGAAACTGGTAAATGTAGGTTACTATTGTTTGGAATGTTGGCCAAATTCTCTACAGACAATTGTGGTATTATTAGGAGGATATGAGTTTAGGAGCTGGAAGTGATTCTGTGAATATCTGCTCTTTGAAGAGGTGAAAGGGTTGCCTTTTTTTTGTGTTGCCTTTTTTCATCTTTTCTTTTTAAATAAATTTAAAGCTGGATGACATAATTTTTGCCCTGACAATATTGCACTCAGAAAAGCCAGCTGACAAAATGCAGAAAGATCACAAAGCTTCAGTTTGAAAAAATCTAATTTACATGTTTGAATAAATAAATAAGCTAGATGAATGCGGGCAGCTTAACATCTTGGCAAAAGAATAATAAGAGGATGACCTGAGAGGAGGCAAAGCTATTAGCTACTGTATCTTTGTATTTTATCTCTTCATGTGTCTGGCTAAATCAGAGTTTTCCTCTATTTTTTTGCTTCTAGTCTTCTATTCAGCATTGATTTGGGCCTATTTGCACAGAGCCTGAAGGACACTTGCTCCAGGAGTAAGATTAAGCAAAAAGAATGAAGGAAATATTTCTTGGCTCTCTCCACTGTATTGCTTAGTACAACTTGGCTGCTTGAAAGCAGTTTTCCAAACACCTTAGAGAATTATACAGCAGTAGCAGCGCCTGTTAAGCTGTCTTCTAGCCTTTCTGATGGAGTACTGACTATGTAAATGAGCCTTCTCCAAAGGTGATGTGCCTTTCTAATCTAAGTCATCCGGCCCACATAATCTAGCTGGAAATAATATTGTGCATTTTGGTAATAATCTAGGCAGCTTGATAAATTCCACTGCAACTGAGTTCACCCACCAGTGCAGTGCATTTGTATTTGCTGTGATCAAATAGCACCAGAAGCCCTCGCTGCTATTAACCAAACTGCTGGAGAAGCCTGGTAGACAGTGCTTGTGGTGGCCTTGAGATGGTTACTACCCCTGCCTGGCCACGGCAGAGTTAAATAGGCTGGCTGGGCTGTATATGGAAATGAGTAAAATGGAATGTCAAAATAAATCAGAGCACACCAACGTTATCTGTGCCAGGATGAGGCCTGATCTGCACTGTAGCTGCAACAGGGCTCTCTGCAAACAATTAAAGGAAACTCCAGGATGCCTGTTTGCTGATCCCTTAAATAATGCAGTTTCAGGAGACAGAACCTAGCACAAAAACTTTCTTGTGACTCTCCAGCCCTTGAAATGATGCCACCACTGAATCCAGGCCAAACGAATGAACGCAGACTGGGTGTGCACTGGAAACATGTGTATTATGTCAGCCAGCCTGGGCCCAGTTTGAGCGTGGTCCAGAAAGGATATCTGTTTTGATTCTCTATATTAGAACACAATAGACTGGAAAACAGTGTAAAGGGAGAAAAGCTAAATGAGCAACGGAATGTAAAATTCAAAGCTGTCCAGTTATGCACCACAGTGAACATTATATCCTAAGACTTTGAAAAAGTTTGGATTCGCAGTTGTCCATTAATATCTGGACTACATCACCTTGTGATTTCTTCAGATGATGGCAATATTTCCTGGAGAATAGAGGAGGCCCATGTGGTATTTTCCACAAGCATTTTCCAGTTCAGTGAAAATCTTAAAAATCTTGCTCCCTTCTCTCGTGTAGAAATTTTAGCTAGCATTCTTGCTTTCAACTACAACATCAAGATTGGAATACAATAATTGGACTAGAAAGGTTCTTTTTAAAGTGACTACAATATATATTCTGGAGAAAACAGATGATTTTTGCCAAATAGGTAACAGAAATTTCATGTCCCTTGAGACAGTTCTGGCAGACATTTTCAAACACAGCAGAAGAGCTGCCCAACAGCCCTTTAAAGAAACCAGATTTGCTCCTGTGGGCCACTCAGAAAGCTGTGAGGATAGAAAGCCCTCTGAAGGTAGAAAACCAGGGAAGCAAAACAAGCCTGGTTTTATTATTTCAGGGACAACAATATTTCCAGCATGCCCCATTCCCCATCTTTGCCCTTAAGATGAAGGTGACTTTCAAGATGCAAACTGCTCATATAACATCTCTAAAGCCATTGCTCTGTGACAGCTGAGAGTCTGTGGGCTGAAGTGGCTCTGTTCAGAGCAGCCCGGACAATCTCCTATGTGCAGCTGGTCTGCAGATCAGTGGATTGCTTTATTTTTCCATACAGTTCCCTCTTTCTGCACTCTTTGCTCTGCCAGGCTCAGTCTGCACTTCTGTAAATGCTGCTCCAAAGCTGTCAGCCCATACAGCAAGCATCCCCCGTGGAAAAGTCTTTAAGAGCCACAGCAATTACATCGTTATCTAGGCTCGCCTGAATCAGCTGCCCATGTGACTAGCAGCACTCTACAGGAACCAGAGGAGCATGTGACCTATATTGGGAATCAAAGGTTTAAAGTACATTTCTAAGCAAAGGGGAATATTCTTGGCAGCTAAGTCTGTGGAAATGCAATTCTACTATTCCGGTCAGCCATGGTACAGGGATTTAGTCCAAGTTTTTATATTGTAGGTGTACAAAGTACACATTAAAGGTATGGGCTATATGCTCTCTGCAGTAGCTATGAAATGCAGCTCCAGCTTTGAGCTTATTCAGACAAAAGCACCCTGTAGGCCATTAATAACTTGTAGTACATGTTAACTCTTACATCCAAGATATTCTTTCTGGTTTGGAGTGTGGCACCATTAACTTCTCCCATTTATGTCTTTCTCTGATCTCCACCTTTGTTTTGGCATCTGTAAGAGATCAGTCAATAAGTGGCTATCAATCAGAAGGCCCTTTAAAATACAAAATAAGGTTCTAGCTGAATAACAGCTCTGTAGTAGATTCACTACATTCTGTGAGAAACATCCATTAAATAACAGATCCTAGACTAAAAACTAGTCTAGGAAGTCTATTTGCTATATAACCAACTCCCTTCATCTGCTCTTTTTTCTTTTTGCATGAACAAATAAACCAAATATATATATATAGCATATATATATGCTCTCTATATATTCCTCTCTATATATTCTCATATAAATTCCTTGCTGTACACTGGATGCTATGAAATCCCATTTCTCCTTGGAGAAAGAGCTGACTGCAGAGTGAGTATGCAGGGACTGGCAATGTTTCATAAAACCTGGCAAATATAGGTGCAATAACAATAGACAGAATGTCAACATCGGAAAGTTTTCTGATCAGATTTTTAATCTTATATGATTATACTGCTAATATTTGCTGTTCCTTAAAAAGATCCCTGAATGACTATTAACTTATTTTTCATTTATTCATATATATTTACTTAGTGCTATACAAGTGGACAGCATTTGAAAGAAATCAACAATGCAAAGAAGTTATATTAAATATTGTAAAAGAGAGAAGAAACACAAACAATATCTCTGTTACAGGAAAAAAAAATCCTATGAACAAAAAGATTTTTCAGAACCGTTTCTGTTAGCACTATGCCTGTGTTTCCTCTTCTACAATAGTCTTCAGTGGGGCTCAGCAAGTGACATCATGATCTTTTTATGGACACCGAGTCTGGACTGAAGTTCGTCATCCTGTCAACAGCAAGTGTGGCCGTTAGCAGGGCAAGGACATGTCAGGACACCTGGGACACACTTGTGTATACAGCCTTTTCCTGCTGTCTGTCTGCCTCCCTCTGTGTGGGACGCTCAATCCCACCCACATTTCACTTAAAACCAGCACTGGGAGAAGGATGAGAAAGGGAGGGGAAGGACATGGGGGCAGAGGGAAGAGGGAGAAGTGTTGATAAGAGAATACAATGACTTAAATGTATAGATTAGGGGAGTCCATGTTTGTTCTATGAAGTGGGTTCTTAGGGGAGCAGGAGAAAATACTAATAAAACAGTGGGGTAGGGAGGGGAATTTCTGCTTAAGAGAAATCAAGATACGATTTATAGAACAGTCCTGATTTCTCTATGATACTTGGTTATTTCACCTTACAGCAATTGAGATGTTTTAAATATTTAGCTCATTCTTTATCTCTATACTGCTGTCTTTATGCATATGCATACACATACATATTTACATGTACATAGAACAGAAAATTAAAATTGTGTTTTCAGCATGTCATGTATCTTTTTCTCACTCAGCCTAGCCAAATAAACTGCAAGCAGATCTGCTATGCTCTTCCTCATCCTTATTTATGTATGACATTTTCTCTTCATTAAACACCAAATACATATTCCTCCTATCTAAATACAGTTCATATTCTGATTAAAAAGGCATCAAATATTTTTTCTGTGTGGTCATCCTTGGCAAGAGTGTACCCTGGATGACACTCATTTTTCAAAGTTGTAAGTTTTCCTTGACAGGTATAATAAAAGTTTATTCAGTTTGTACATTGGTTTTACATCCCTTATGTTACATTCAGGAGTGAATAAATGTGACTGGATGATATTGGTGACTGTCACAGACCACAGAATTTACAATACCAATTCAGCATAACTAATTCTTTCATATTCAGGGTCTTCCTTCAAGTTCCACCATTCAAAACTTCTCAGTTGCTTTTCACATTCCAAATCCACAATGGTTCTCTCACAAACTCCCTATCTGTGTGGTGCTGGCAAAGCCAGCACATCTAGAGACAAATTTAGCCCTGGTATAAACAGGTGCACAGTTCCTAGCAAACCCACTGATTTTAATAAGACAAATGTCACATCGGGAAAAAGTCCTTTGATATTGTGTAAGTGTGAAAGTGTCATCAAACAGAATCAATGGACCTG
>NW_010586452.1:621345-691334 GCF_000705375.1 Tinamus guttatus | reverse complement strand
AGCCTCTCAGAGAGATGAATATAACAAAAGATGGGGGGAAAAAGTAAGAATGCTGTGGGAATTAATAAATTATTATTTTAAAGCTTTATTTTCATTGGCAATTTATGTTTTGGAGATAGAAAACCATCTCTCATTTCTGAAGAAATATGAGTACAGCAGCATAGTTAGAATTCTCTTAACATAGTACTGATTATTGATGTTGAATTTTACATTGCTTCTCTCAGCTTACTTAGACTTGATACAGGATAGATAAGGAAGAAGACATAACATAAGAAAAACAAAATTCCTTTCATTCCAATCTTCTTGTAATCTCCTGAATATCCACAAAAAAATCTAAAATCATTAAAAAGACTGCTAATCATCTGTGCCAGAGCAGCAATGCACTGTGGGGAATGTGCCCCAGGATCTGCCATGACCTGAGACTACTCCAGAGATCTGGAGAATCACAGTACAGTTGCTCAGGAGATATAGCCAGAGCAGACTTTTTAGAAAACTTTCTGAAACTTCCTTCTATTTGGATGAGAAATACTAAGAGAAAGGCCAGTTGGAATTCAGAAGTGCAAAATCAGAAGCGAATATGAATATATATTTATACACATGCATATTTCTATATATACATGTATATATATATATATATGCACATGCATGCGCACACACGCATATAGATCTGTATAATTTCTTACAAGTTAAATCCAGTCTTTAAAACTACAGGAAAATTTGGAATTGGATTCACTTCAAGCCTGAGAATTTTGAATAAGTTCCTGTTTTATCAGGAGTTCATCTATCCTACACACTTCTGTAGAATAACTGATTATTGCCCATAATCCGCAGACCTAACCAGACACCAGTAGAGGTTCAGACTTCAGGAGCTATACCTTAAAAAGTGGTCTTAAGGTAGCTGCTTAGGGTTAAGTACCACGCTTATGATATGTCATGTCTCATTTATGAACAAGGAGAAAAGACCTGCTAGTCATCTGTGTTTGTAATCCTCATGCCTCTGCTTACTTAGTATTCAGCTCCCTTATGATGCAGACAAAAAATCACAAGTGATTACTGCTTGTAGGAACTCGTTAAAGTAGGATAACTCAATTGCTTGCAATCACATATTCTCACCCTTATTTCTCTCAGTATCTGCTGTGTTCTCTCTGCTGGACATTATCACTGTGGACCAAGGGATCAGCTGAAAAGACTGCAAAGATAAGATTCATCTGAGCTCTGAACACATCAGAGTTCCTCATGAAGAAAAATTCTAGGTAGTCTAATTGCACTTAATCACACTGCATCTCCGCAGCTTAGTCTTCAATAGCGGAGAGAGGAAAATCAGGGAAAAAAGAAAATAAGAAATGGACTGAGCCTCTGTGTGTTGAATGAAGATGTTCAGCTTTATTCAGAACCAATTACACTGAAGAAACTTAGGAGTGGAGTTAGCTATTTCTTTATCTAAGGAAAGGTCTACAGGTATGTTTGCATCTCTTTTACTATTTAGGCATTCATCTTGTTAACCTTAATGCTTCTAACCTTTTTAAATGCAAGAAATAAACCTGTAAGGATATATGGCTTAGAAGAGACCCTTCTTAAGCCATGGGAAAGCCAGAAATGTTTCTATGATTTTTTATACACTATTCTCTCTGTTATAGGTTTCCTTCTTGTCATTAGGTTTTCATGAGTTCTCAGGACAATACAAACCTACCTGCTTAGAAAGTGACACCCTCTAAGCAAATGCTGTGTCATTTGTAATAAAAGACAAATGAAAAATCAAAACACACAAGCACAGAAACAACATTGAGTAAAAAGGAATTTATCAATCAGACTTTGTATTGCTCCTCTGTTACACGTGAATGCTACTTAGAAGCTGAAAAAGTAAAATTACCAATAACTCATACACAGAGAAAATGTGCAAAAATCTAAGGCATAATCCAAAACATCACTAAGGTACCTTCCACACAATGTGCAATTTAAACACTGAAATCTTGAAGGCTGATCTGAAAAACTCCATATACTCACTTACGCATCTGACAGTACATAGACATTTAAGTTTGCATATTTAGGTCACTTTTGTGCACTTTCTCAGCTGCATGAAGTATCTAACAAAATATCTAAAGGCACGTGTCCTCCACCCAGTCCATCAGGGTTCAAAACACCGCGTCCTTGCAGTGTCCACCCAGTGCCAACCTGGTGCTCACCAGCTGGCCCAGGAGGTTTGCTCAGAGATTTGCTCAATATGCTTCATGCATATTGACAGCATCAGCTTCAGCACATTGCATCACTCCCACAGACACTTTCATTCAAAAATAGGTCAGGAGAAGGCGGCAAGCGCCTTTACAGCAAGGCTATTACGCAAAATGTGTTTAGCGATATCACATCCTCCTCCTTCTCCCCCTTCTTGTCGGCTCTCTTCTGAAAGAGGAGACAGTTGTCTTCCCTGACACATACAACTTAAACACAGAAGTGCAGGCGAGGTGTTTTTGTTGCAGATCTTAGTTCCACAAAACCTGATTTGGGCTATGGATAAGTGCCTAAATTCAGGAGAAAGGCAAAATTTTAGATGCTTCCCTCTGACATTTTCTTGTGTGTTGCTTAGCCATCTCCCATCTCAGCATATTGGCTCACATGAATCATGTTTGAGGGCTGTACTGGAAAGTTTAGATGTCCCACGCTGCACAGTGAATTCCACTGTTGAGACATGCATCAAGTTTTGAGGTGCTGAATCATGGAACAGTCCCCCACACTTTTTCTGATTTGGCCTCTTACCCAGCTTTTGGAAAGTTCAAGTCAAAGTCTGTTAAATCCTTCCCCAGAGATCTGTGAGAGCCCTGTGCCTTTCTATTTCATATATCCAAATGAAAGGAGACAGATCCTAAAAACTGAATAAAATGAATTCACAGGGTTATTCCAAAGAACTCCCAATTAGTGCCAGGAACTAAATGACACTATTTCACCCTACAAAAATTTCAATTCAACACAGATACTTCTTTTTTTTTTTTTATTTTATTCACAAAGATGACAATAAACTTGATACCCCTGAGCATGATTTCTGTTTCAGAAAGCTACCTGCAAATGAAGCAAGGGATGCAGTGACAAGACAAAGCAACAAGAGTCGTTTTATTTGTACACATAATTCAGAAAAAAAATGAAATCCTTGGTTAGTATTATTTCCCTGATATTCAAGTCAATTTCTGCTTTTTTTTCCAGTGCCATGCAGGCTTGCAATCACATTGAAACTGATATTACATTCTAACATGCGGCCTATCAAAGTCATGCACAGGTTTGAATCTGTGTTTTTCTGAATACTGGTTTTGAAATATAAGCAATTGCAATACCGGGAAATTTTTGAAAAAGGCATTAATGTAGGATTCTTCCTCCTAACTTTCTCTCCCATATTTTCCCTCCCTGGGAATTATCTGCAAGATGATTATCATCACAGTCAGAATTATCTGTTCTGTGTTTCTTGCCTTCTTATGCTACACAGTTCACTTTTAAATTTTACTGAAAATCCCCCTGAGAATCATGCTATTCAAGTTTCCTGAATCAAAATCCTCAATAAAGATTAGTTCATAGGACTTACAGGTCAGTTTTGTTAGTTTCATGTTAAAGATGCTGAAAGGGTGGCACAAGAGGTGAGTAAAAGAGCCCTCTGCCCACTGAATGAACTAGAAATGGCATCCAACATGCACTTTCCTGCTGTGGCCATCAGGCTTTCTGCCTCCCGGCACCAGCATGCTTTTCCAAGTTCTATTCTTGTAATGCTCAAGGGGACAGATTAACTTTTTTGTTTTTAATGAAAAGTCTATGTGGTCGATGGGTATTAACTTGGACTAAAACGATTGCCAAGGGCCACGCTGAAGGCTCACTGACACTGTCAAAGATACAAGCATGCTGATCTGCATTTTCATCTGTGTTTTGCATTCCCAGATCAGTTCTTGCCCCTCAAAACACCGAGCAGGGCTCCCTAGAGCTCTCTGTTAGGTATCACAGTGTGGGTGCACACATATCGTGTTAGTTCTGATAAAGGAGGCCAGGTATGTTTTAATAACCTTCAATGTGGAAGGTATTTGCACACCACTCTTACACACAGCCAGTCACTGTGTATCTTGGCAAAGCAAGATCCCTTTCTGAGGAAAGAGAACTATTTCCATCTTTAATAAGTCATTCCAAGTTTCCTGTGATGTTATAAATAATCGGGCAAGCAGCCGGCTTTATTCTCCCTAATTCGATATGGCAGGCTTGGAGAGTAGGAAAGTTCAGTCTCAACATAAGCTCTGGAGCTGGACTTTAACCAAGATTTCCCCCCTGCCTCTCCTAATGAGATAAAGTTTATCATAAAACATGCTTACCAAGGCAGCTGAGACAGAGCCCAGGCTTCACATCTATTTCCTAGGAGCCCTGCGCTCGCAGGCAGGTCCGTGTGCTGCGTGCATGAGGTCACGGCGCGCTGGGTTTCCTTCGGGGAGCTGGCAGCGAGACTGACAGTGTTAGCTAATGCACTTGTCATTTGGGAAAATAAAAGAAGTGCTTGCAAAACACAGTCTAAATTAGTTTGTGAGTAATCGTAAAGGAAACATAAAGTCACACTCTTTTATATGCATGCTGGGAAGGCAGTGAGGTGATGCATTCAGTACCTGGGTTGCTGGAAAAGGTCAAGCACCCTTCATGACAAGCTGAGATCTTTTCAAAACTTTGGGAAGATACAGTGATCCCCAGGAGACTTGCAAGAGCTGCACAGTGCAGAGACATGAGGTGATCACAGAGCTTATTTTTATGCCCAAAGGAAGGGCAATTAAAAGGACACATGCCTTCATAATTTGTAGGAGAGATGAACAGGGCTTACAATCATTGAACCTGAGAAAAGGTTTTTTTCAAGGCTGACTCTGTAAATGATGCTCTGCAATGTTTTGGGAAAGTCATTCAAGCTGTTTCTAATTGTCATTCCATTTGTTAAAGAAGTTGGATAAATACCCTTCTACCTATGTCTTGAAAACTTCAGGAAAATTAATTAGATAATGTTATGGAAATGGCTTGTAGGCCCTCTATAATATGACTGCAGGCCAAGGCAGCGCATGAATGTTCATTACTTCCACATAAAAGGGCAAGAGTTGTTTTTTTTGTTGTTGTTCAAAAGCCTCGGGTTATGTTTTCAGATTGGCCTCGTTTTCCAGAACACAACCCAGATGTATTGTTATGGATTTTAAAATGAAGTTATTGCTTAAAGGTAAAACATGATAATAGGAAAATTAACTTGTTCTGATGAGTCATAACATAAAGTAATTTCCCTTTGAAAGCAAAACTAAAACCTCAGCTTGCTCCCTTAACCCAGATGGTGTTTTTTTAGAAGAGGTAACATATCCAACTTGGATATATTATGCTTCCTAAATGACTCTGTATTCCTAAAAAAGTTATTATATGAAAATTAAGAATATTTTCCTAAAGATATCCTCTCCGGATTTTAAATTCTGTTTAAGAAAATTAAGAAACTGTTAGCTGAGTTATGTTTTCCTTTAAGTTGTATGACTTCTTGAGAAAGATCACCAAAGTGCCTTTTCTAATCCTCTCTGTCTTTTTTATTTCTTTCTGTTCATCAGAATGAGAAAGTTTCTCTCAAAGCTTGAGAAGCTCTGCTTGGACAGTGGCGTAACATGCAATGAGAGATAGGAAGATTGAAAGATGTATAAGGACTGAAAAGTTCGTCTCGGGTAGTTGCATAGCAGCAGGTCTGAGCGACACAACCTGACTACTTCCTAGTAATTGTGGACCTGAATGTCATTTCCACAAAGGTCACTTCACACCACTCAGGTGGTGGAAAGGAGTCTTAAGGTGTGTATAAATCATGTTTATACCTACCACAAGGCCTCTTTATATGGCTAAGCCAGTGGAAAGTTGCTTTGGTGCAAATGCACTTTACGTACTCATACTTTTAATTTGGCATAAAAAGAAAAAAAAAAAAAAAGAAAGAAAAACCCTTTTAATGTCCCAAGTTAAGGTTGGATAATAGCCATACTGTAACATAAGCTAGGATTTCAAAGGTGTCTCAGGAAACAGGTCTCCAGCTTCCATTCACTTTTCAAGGGGTTGAGTGACTCACTTCCCCAGGCCTGTTTGAAACCCTATCCAGAATGATTACTCTGTGTATGACTAGATTGTTTTCTAATGACTGACTGGAATCAAAAACTATCAAAAAGTGTCTACTTTGGGTCAAGCGATAGAGCACTTTTTGTTTTCAGCACAGGAGGCCTTACCTAGCCGTCCATGTCCAAGCTTTAGCTGGCAAAGGTATTGTTTTTGCCTATGGCATCACTAAAGTGCCACCTCCAAGGAACTAATCAGGATGAGGCTTGACTAATGCTTGAATGCTTTCATGGAAGGTTCCCAAGGCAAACACCAGGTGTTAGTCATTCTGTAGGCCTCACTGCTCCCTTTGAGTCAACACTGAACCATTGCCTCAGAATTTCAAGAAGAGCCAGCAAACAAATTACCCTGTGGGCAACCACCAACTACAGGGTCGACAGTTTTTGTTCTATAGCTACCAATGTTGTTTGTACTCCAGTGGTGCCTGAGGCAGTAGCAAAAAATAGAATCATTCTATTAGCTATACTCAGATATATGTGAAGAGACTGTCTGCGCTCTCAAGTAGAATGAGAAGGCTAAGGAATTAAAAGAAAAAGGAAATTGTGGCAGCGAGATCTATACTTAAAATAGTTTATGTGAAAGTTAAGAATTTAGTCCAAACTTAGCCAATCTAACTTAAAGTAGCTCTCCAGCTTCCTTCTGCAATCAGCGGGGAGAGACAGATACCTCCAGAAGAGGAGTATTTCTTCCTGGACACTTTACAAACAGCATGGATTAATCATCCTTTGCATGGTTCTCTCTCCACTGACAATATAGACATCTTAAAGGTTTAATTTATATTACACAAAGAACTTCAGTCTCCTTGGCCTCAGAGCTTTAACTGCAATATTGTTGGGATCATACATAGAATAAAGCTAAACAGAGTCATGTATCTTTAAGAATCTGATTTTCTTATGGTTCAACAAATAAAAGGTGAGAATCACATGGATTCACACACACACAAACATACACACACATATATGGATTATTCAATCAATATCTGAAACTATTATCAATGATCACTTCTGGAAAGCAGAAAGTACAAGGTGATTAATAATGATGGGCCCTATTGATTTTATTAACAAACAATTCCTCAAACAAATATTCTTTGCTCTAAGGAGGCAAAATTCCCAGAGCACTGAGTGTCTAAGTATCTACTGATTTATTATGCTAGAAGTAAGGTCACTTAATGCACTGGATATTTTTCCCCTCAGTAAGTAATATTAGAAAACATCTCAAGTCTTAGCCTCACTAGGAGTTTTGCAATAACAAATGTCAAGTTCCTTGCATGACATTGAACTTGCAAACACCTTCAACTACTTAATTCTGAGACATGAGCTTGAAATTAGTCCATTATGGTATTAAACTGCAACATCATTTTCTGCACTGAATATATAATGTTAAATATCTACATCTATACTTAGAAATGATTGTATTGATTTGGATTTGATGATACAGTCTCTGTAAATTAGGGTGCCTAATACGTAAGAGACCAAATACAGAAATCCAGGGAGGACCATTTAAGCTGGTGTGATGATTCTTTGGATGTGTTTCTTCTTACCTATCTGTAACCACCTACACATAAGCATCTGATCTAAGCTACCTGTTCTGAGTTTCTCTGTGCTCCGTACAGACGGACGGGCACATGAAGAGGGTGATTCATCACTCATAGGTTAGTCATGACTTTAAGATAGAAAAGTCAGTGTGTGGAGGTGGCTACCTCTCTTCAGTGACTATAGATAGAGTCTTGGTAAATAGCTTGTACTTTAGATGGCTAAATTTAGGAAAGATTAATCCCAGTGCTAATGACTATGAATGACTCCTTAGTAAATATCAATCAGTTATAAGTAAAGGCTTTTTTTTTCTTTCATAATACTTAACAGCAGACAGAATTCTTCACTAGAAGTTGACTTTTTTATAACTCTCTCTTCCAACTTGGAAAAGGCACAAAAGAAAAGGAATTTTCAGTAGGAGGTGCCCACTGTGCTTATGTTAATTTATATGAGCAAGCCAGTTTATACTTTGTTTCTTTCTGTCTGAATATCATTGCCTTTTAGATTAACCATACCTATTTTAGATAATCAGTGAAATCAGTTGTTTTCTGGAACTCCTTAATCCAATGGGCTTTAGTATTTCCAAATTACTTTTTTTGAATAGGTCCTGAAAATATCTTTGGGAGATTCTTCTCAAAGTAGTAATCAGTGATACCTTGCCAAGTGAAATACACTATTTAGCAAAGCAAAATTAAGGCTCAAGCACACAGCCTTGACTTAAATCTGAAATCAGGCCTCCAGGCAGTCTGATTGGAATTTTTAGTTATGGAAGAACTTAATTTGCCATATATTCCTGTAGCAAATGAAATGTCCCAGTACAAAACTCTACGACTTTGAGATTAACTGGTTTCTCTTTCTTTATGCTGTGGAAATGTGTGTTATTAAGCATGAACCTTCATTCTATCTCTGTAGTCATAAAATATCACCACATTTGATGATGCACTAAAAAAAGCAATCAGACCTATTCCTGTCCTGACTTGCCAGTAGTAGCAAATTTGGCAACTAGAGGAGTGCATTTGAAAGAGTGAATAGAAGATTATTCAGTTCTTGTTCATCTGCAGGTGAATACTTTTAATGCTCAGGATAAAAAGAGAAAACCAACTGATAAGTTGCAATGCTGCCCTGGCAGAGTTCCACTCTATAGGATTCTGTGCTCCTGTTACAACACATGTTCCTTAAAAAAAAAAAAAAAGCCTATTCTAAGGAGAGGGCCTGCTTACAATACTTAGAGCTGGATGCATATCCATACTTTTCTAAAGAGGCCTTGGCTTGTGACTTGAGATCATGTTCCACCTCTGTTAAGAACACAAACCAGAAGACACTTTTAAAAGTCCCCAGACATAATACAGACAGCACAAGTCTCCTAACCAAAAGCCAGGCACGTGGCTGCAGCCGGCAGGTCTAATGAACAAGATTAGTACCTGTTTTATGAATTAAAATTTGAAGGAAAAAAATAGTGTTTCATTTTCTCAGAAACCTCAAACTAATTATTACCAGCAGGTTCAGCTGGCAAATTTCAGTATTTTCACCCTTTCATTTCTAACTGAAAGACTTCAGCTTCTTATTTATTTTCCTTCTCCCCTAATGCTGTTGTAGTTCCACGCCAGCTAGTTCTACTATTTTCTTTTTTTCCCCTCTTTTATAAGGTTTGATTTACCAGTAAAACAAATATGCGATGTATGGATTGCTATAAAAGCACACACTCGTGCGTTTGTTTCCCCCATTGTTAGCAATCCAAAGCAGCCACATGTTCACAGCATGTACTGTCTGGCAGGAGCACCCATTGCCCAATGTCCCACCACTGCCCCTCCCTCGCAATACTGGCAGGCTCAGACAACCCTCACGCATTTATATTCCTTAATTGCTCGATGGCATTTTCAGAAAGCCTTTTCATTGAGAAATGAGTGATCACAGGAGACTTCTGCAGACACTAGAGAGATGGATGGCTGGCAGAGGGAATAGGTCAAAGAGTGTTGTTATAAGACTGTAATGAACGTGAAGATGTTTTATTATTATTAACTGTTATTTAGTCATTTTGTTAATCCGTTTTTTTTTTTTTTTTTTCCTGTAAGAATGCTAAAAGACACTTGTTCTCAAAGGTGCAACACAGCTCTGTTTGAAAGACATTCAAATGTCAGTAGCTTCCAGGATCACTGACTTAGTGAGGCAATAAAGACCAGCCTGGACAACACAGGCACGTATCACTTGTTTTTTGGCAGATATAACTATCGAGAGAAGGAAAAAAAGAATACATTTCAGAATTCAATAATCCCAATAAAGTAAGAGAAGGATTACTTAACTAAACACTTCTGGGAGAAAATGGCCCCTAGGGAAATCCAAAGCATTCCCTTTAATTTTCACATCACCTCTGCCCCTTTCAATGGGAAGCTCTCCGGGAGAACCGGTACAATCAATATTACCCCAGAGACAGATATCAGCCATTTTTTCTAGCAAGACTCTCTCTATGTTGTCACCACACAGTTTTACATCTGAATACCTTAAAGTGGGGCATTCTTAGATTTGTAATTTCAAGGAAAGATGCCAGACATGTTTTCCTGTTCATTTCACCTTCAGTTTTAACAGCACACAAATAAATGTGAGACTGGTAACCATTCAGTGCTGTAGATTCAGTGTTCTTAGTATGCACAGATTCTTTCATTTTGATACAAGGTTTGAACTGTCTGCCACAGAATTGCTTCACACAGTGACTTGTGTGGCATGGAGAAATGATTTTTTGCTTAAGGTGGAAACAAAAGAAGAGGGGATCAAGGCCATATCTTCCAGTGGTTGGATTGTTAACTGCTTTTATCTTGTAAATTAAGAACAGTCTTGAACAAAGCTATCATACATGAATAAGAATGATCCATAAATCCACTACTTGAGGAACACAAAAAGAAAGCAAGGAATTATCTGATATTCCAAGAATCCCCATTGTGTTTTGCTTATTGCTTGCCATTTGCCAGTGGATACCTAATCTGTCCATAAACTTCCTTCTTTTTTTCTTTGTGCTTTGATAAACAGGACAGAATTGGACCTGAACAGATTCATTTTGATCTCACCAATTTTGCCCCACACCTTAATCTGCTCCCATGAACACTAATTCTATATTGCTAAGCAAGAAAGGAAGCAAGGAGGCAGCTAATACCCACTACTATGTCTGCACACTAGTACCCAACCAGCAACATCTAACCTTTGGTTCATCTCTCGTTCTTTGTGTGTGCTCCTAGCTATGCTTCCCTGCTTGGTATACAAAAGATATGATGTACACCCTCTCTGAAATAGGAAACCTGTGGCCAGACTCTGCCCTAATTTAGGTTATCATAAATCAAAATGAAGTGATTTGAGAAGAATGAGCTTAACCTGAAATGGCACAACTACAGTCAGAATATTTGACTAGAGAACAAATCTTCCGTAAGCAATCAGCAGGTAAGAATTTTTGAAAAGAGGAAAAAGGAAACAACAGCAACAAAACACACACTTAAATGATCAATTATTCATGTCCTAATCCAGTTTATGACATTATCTTAAGATACAAAGCATTGCTTCATAAATTTTCCTCAGTTCATTTGAAGCCTTGAATATTTTTTATCTTTTACTTGTATCTTGTGTCTTGTGTGATTTCAAAAGGCAATAAGCAGGAGAAAACAGATTTTAGTTTTGTTCTTAGCATCAAACAAACACCACCTCAGCAAACTAAAAAAAACAGAGTGCAAGTCTCATTATATCTATGTGGCCAAAATCTAAGTGCAGAAGTCCCTTCCAGCAACGAAGCAGTCAAGGCACTGCAACATCATGGTGGGCCTGTGGCATATTGCCTGTAATTATTGACAGTGTTTCCCTCAAAATACTTTCCACAATATTCTTCTGTACTGATTATCCTGCTTCAAAACCTTTTTCATACTTGGAAAAGAGAAAAAAAAAAAACAGTAATAAAGCAAAAAAAAAATCTAAATTGCTAGTACTGATTTTGAGAGAGTGACCATTCTTTTTGTAACCAAACAAATCTTTTTTTTTTCATATTAAAATCACTATAGTAATACCCAAAAGCCTCAGATTTATATTTCCTTTAATGCTTCATCCTTCACAGACACCTAGAGAGAGGATACCTGGGCTCTGAAGACTTTAGCATGGAAAAGAGAAGACATATATAATAGATGAGGAAGAACGATTCTTTCTGTTAGCTTCAGAAATTTGCATTATTTCTTTTTCCTTTAGGAAAAGTAAAGTATTGTGCAAACTGTAGGGAAGACGGTTGCTATCAAAATATGCATGTTGCTTATAAATACATTTAAATACTTTCTCATTTCAACAACACATTTATCTAAACTTCACTACAAAGTGAATTGATTCAAAACTCAGGTTTGCTTAGACAAACATTGACCTACAAGTACAGTGGGTTTAAAATCAGGCAATAGATTTTATCCACTTCTACTACACATTAACACCGCTGCATTTATGTCCAAAAAATGTATTTCTGCACTTGGCAATTTGCCACTATATGGCTGTATTATGACAGCATTTTCCTCCCTGGGCAAAGCTGCATGATTTGATCTTCAGCCTTGGCCTCAAAGAGCTTTAACTACTCAAACTTTATGTCACCTATTGCAAACTTCAGGATGGTTACCCAAGTCAGTTCCAGAATATTTGTCCAGTACATAATACATTGAAAAGCCTTAGAGCTTGTTTTTACTGCTCAGCTTAATAGCATGCCTGTTCTCCTTGTCCATCCAACATGGCACAAATGGAATAATGTAAATCCACTAATTTCATCTAGCTGTAGCACTGAGATAGACTGAACTTTGCAGGATAGGAAGGTGATACTTTACTTCAAAATCATCTTTCAGGAAATGTGGTTATTTCAAAGGATACCTGAAAATTATATAGGCTTTTGATTCCAAAAAGAGGTTACAATACAAATGGCTTTTGTGTTATCTGTCAAGTACTTGCTAAGAGCCACGTTGTCATATAAATACGAAAGTGAACATATGAAAGCATATGAAAACATATGAATTTATAAAAGTGAACAAAAAAAAAAATGAAGGATATTTTTGGATGAAAACTGACAGCATCTTGGATCAGGTCTATGTACGGAATGTTTAGGACTCAAATATACTTTCCAAGACTCTTTTCTATGCATTTTAATTTAATTTCTTGGATACATTAATATTTTATAGTTATGGTCAGTGACTGGGTGGGATTGGGGGGTTTGTTTACAAGTGCTTGAGTGTTTTATTGCAACTTCATGTTTTGCTATTTCTGCTAAGATGCCAAGAGGCTCTAAGGTCTGGAAGACTATAAATTAGAATTTATGATGATGATGATGATGATTACTAAAAATATTGTGTTAAGCTCCTTGGGTCATGAATATAACGTAAAGATTTAGTAGTATGGAAATCAATCTTTTATATTGCTATCACTAGAATGTAACAAATATGCACAACCCATTTCATGTCCAGGAACAATAATAATACTTTGCACTTAAATGCCTTTTGCTATCTGATGATCTGAAAGCACATTATTAACTTATGCAAAGTCTTCAAGTTACTGTCAGGATCCAGAGCAGAACCTAGAGCTAATTTTTTCCTTAATCCACTAAGATAAATCAAGAGAAGCATTACAAAAATATTTTATGATATTTAGTTCAAAAGTGATGTGCTTTATTTACTTTTTAATTTCTCTTCTTTTCACAGTAAGCTAATATGCTCTTTTTCCATCTGGAAAAAACAGCAAGAAACCTTGAAAATTCAAAAACTGTAAAGAATATAATTATGAATAATTGCAAGAGAGACTAAAGTGCTTTTTGGAAGAAGATAGTATGTATCTTGTCAAATGAATAAAAAAATTGGCTGAGTTTTCTCATTAAGTTTACCTAACATATGTAATTATTATGATTGGTAACACATGGTATTCACAAATCAATTCAGTCTTGAAAATACGTTTTTCCAGTGGGTGGCTGTTTTTTGTGCATGTGTGAAGGATTTTATTCTTAACTGTATTCAAAAGTCTGTCTATGATACAGCTGGGTTTTTCCCATTGTTCTCAGGAGCCATATCCACAGCTCATGCAGTTTTGTATTGCTCTGTTGACTGACCAGAGCCATGCCAAATTACCCCAGCAAGGCATCTGGACCCTTCTACTGAAAGCAAGCCACTGTAATTGCAAATTTGTATCCTCAAAATTGAGGAAGATTTCCTAATAATTTTGTTTCAAGATTAAACTTTAAATATACCTTAACAAAGACATTCTTACATGAGAAAGGCATTCCGTAATAAATCCAATGATTTAACTTGTAACATGGAATGGAATGATTAGCCCTGGAATGATTAGCATTACATTGCCTATTATTAAGAAATAAAAATGTTATATTGGCTTAACTTAGTAAAGTTATATAGGTAGGTGGATAGGCCAAAACTCTTGATAGGCTATAAGCTTATTCCATGTTCAACACACTTAAATAACTGCAATTCATTCCTGACTTCATTCGAGACAAATGCAGTTTTGCACTGATACTGTAGGAATACAAATTTATCACTGCTGAATGGAGTTATATAGCTGACAATTCGAATGATAGTCACATAGTTCAAATCATCTAGTTCAAGTCAAATTCATTTTAACTTATCAAGGACACTTGGAGGCACAGTATGGGCAAGAACACTGAAGTTTTCAATCTATCCCTCAAGGACTGCTGCTTTTGCTAGTGGGATCATTTATATAAGATAAATATTATTATGAACATATTAAAGCAATTCAAAGTCACAAACATGTATATGCATGAAGACTGATCCAATAGTGTTAAATACACTCTGAATACACCTAACACATTGTGCCCTGTGTATTTAGGCAAGGGAATGAGCCAGGCATGGTTGTGAAGTTTGCTGTGAGCTTAGGATCCAGACTGGAATGAGCTAGTCTAGGCTGAACAAACTGGATGACTCAGGCTCTCCTCATAGCGCAAGTGCTCCAGCCCTGACCACCCTCCTAAAGCCTATCAATGACTTCTTTGGATTTAGCTCAAAACGATGCAGAGTATTCTAAATGTGGTCTAACAAACAGATGGATAATCTAATAAGAGAGTATATAGTCACTTTCCTCAATGTACTGGCTATGTTCTCAGCCCAGCATGTTGTTGACTATCCTTGCTGCTAGGGCACACTGGTGCCTCACATTCAGCTCGCTATCTCCCAAAAAGACCTACCCATAATTTTTCGGCAGAGTCTATTCCTCCAGTTGGTCTGGGTTGCTCTGGATGGCAGCCCTGCCCTCATGCATATTGACTGGTCCCCCAGTCATTGTCTTCTTTTTGACATGGAGTAGTTGTAGCAAGTAAGACAGGACTTAATATGTTCTTGATAGAAACACCACTCTTTGAAATCATTGTCACAACATCTGTCTTTCTAGTCTCCCTTGTCAAGCAGCAAATCTATAACCATTGCCTGGAGAATTAGCTGACAAGATAGTTCTTTAGTGACAAGTTCCTGAGGTGCAGGACTACTTTCTTTTGCAGCAGGGATTTTATTTCTATTCCAGTTCCCTAAACATAAAAATATCATTGCACACCCCAAACACCAGTACAGGCTGGGGACTGACCTTCTGGAGAGCAGCTCTGCAGAGAGGGACCTGGGTGTCATGGTGGACGACAAGTTGACCATGAGGCAGCAGTGTGCCCTCGTGGCCAAGAACATCTGGAGTATTGTGTCCAGTTCTGGGCTCCACAGTACAAGAGGGATGTGGAGCTGGGAGAGAGTCCAGCGCAGGGCCACAAGGATGATCAGGGGCCTGGAACATCTGCCCTATGAGGAGAGGCTGAGGGAGCTGGGCCTGTTCAGCTTGGAAAAGAGACGGACCTGGTCAGTGTCTATAAGCACCTCAAGGGAGGCAGTGAGGAGGATGGTGCTGGTCTCTTTTCAGTGGTGGCCACTGACAGAACTAGAGGCAATGGCCAGAAATTGAAGCATCAAAAGTTCCACAGGAACTTAAGGAAAAATTTCTTGACCGTGGGGGTGACAGAGCCCTGGAACAGGCTGCCCAGAGAGGTTGTGGAGGCTCCTTCTCTGGAGATCTTCAAAACCCGCTTGGACGCCGTCCTGTGCCACGTGCTCTAGGTGACCCTGTGTGTGCAGGGGGGTTGGACTAGATGATCTTGTAGATAAAGTGCCTGCAATATTTGATGTGAGGAGAAAGATGAAACAGAGAGAATATGCTTAAAAATACTATATGAGTTTGCAAGGAACCCAGGTCTGTTAATCCCCAAAAAAGTGAGGATCAGACAGCACAAGTGTCAACTTTTCATTACACCTGGTAAATTTATCTAAAGTTAACAAATATGCAACAAACATGTTATCCGGGAAGACCACTGTACAGGACGAGAAGGAAGTCAAATTTACTTGACCAGTTCTATCCCACAGGGTCACAGCAACACTGACTGATGCCATTTGTGCTAATGTTTTCAGGAATTTAGCCAACTACTACTGAGACCATGCTATAGTGATTTCAACTAACTAATAACTTTGGTCAAGTGAAAGAATAATCATAAAGTAGATTTCCATGTAATTCTGCTATTAGCTCTCTGGGATATGGAAGACTTAGTGTCTGGGTGTTTAATAAGGGCTCCTCTTGATTTTATACTGGTATGGGATAATCCCTTCACTAACTCAGTACTGTATCCTAGAAACTTGAGGTTTCAGGAATTTGAGATGTTTGATGAAGACAAATTCTTTTTTTGTCCCTTACAGTTAAGCAACTCATAGAGAATATAAAATATAAACAGTGCTTGGATTAGAGACTTTAGCACTGTGCCAAGAGTACTTTCCCAGTGTTCAGGACTCTACTCTGAAAGACTTGTTTTTCATATTTTTTTTAGTATATGCTAGGGGTAATCATGGCTGAATTGATTAGCTGACTGGCTTCATTTCTGTAGATCTCTGAGGCTGTCGGTCTAGGCTGAAAAGGGAAATTCATCCCTTCTTTCGGCGTCCTAGACTATGTTTCTATTCCTTTCCTTCCGATGACTTAAATGTAATTGTGGCACCCTGAGGTTCAATCCGATGCACAATCCAAGTATATCAATGGAGAGAGTACAACATGAGGCTGGAATCAGGTGAAGGATTGCATTACTAAGTAGAGCTGAATTAACCCTTAAGGCCTAACTCAGCTCTGCCTAGATTCAATAGGATTTTTACAAATAAAGGGCCCCAATTTATTTTTTTTTTTTTTTGTCTAGTAATTGTGGAGATGAATGCTAAATTCAGCAAGTTGGCATAGGAGCTATGTAAAATCTCATCTGAATCTTTAGATTTCTCAGAACGAGGGCTTTCTCTTGTGACATGTCTCCTGTGGTCAAACTGCAAGTCCTACAGAAATGTAGATAATGAACAACCAATACTGAGGCATCTACAAAATAATGTATATTATTTCTTCGTTTTTTTTAGTGACTTGGTGTTTAGTCAGGACTAAATTATTTCATTTTGTTTCTTAGATTTCCCATCTGTAAAACTGAGAACAAATCTTACTGAATATCTGATTTTTTTTGTGTGTGTGTGTGTGTAAAGGCTCATTAGCTTATAAGTAAACAGCTCTTCGAACCATCTCTTTGAATCCTTTAGACTGTACAGATACTATGCATTATTTTTTCATTGGGAAAAACATGCTTGCCTTTGCAGCTATGCACTGCAATTTTCTGTGTCATGCACAGTATGTGCCTTCTCTTTGACATCCTGTATCAGCACAGCAAATTGTTTCATTAAGTGGCACTTGTTCAGTAAGTGTAACAAAATTAAAGCCTAAGAAGATGAATCATAAATGAGGGCAGAGATCAAGGAGCAGTTTATTTTACAAATGTCACTAATAGGCATATTTTTCTTTAAATCAAGGAAATATTTGACTCATATCAATGGCAGCATCTGTATAATAAAAGGGCATCTGTACTTTTCAAGGCCTTGTGTATATAATTGATTTTCAGAAGAAATTGCGTCACTATTTCATTCATTGCTTCTGCACTACAGTATTTCCTAAGTGTCAGTGGTTTGCAATTTCAAGTGTCAAGGGTATGATTCATTGATGTGATTTATTTTAAAGATAAAAAGACAGAAAGAAGGGTCAAGGAACTACTTATCAGTAGTTCAAGAAAACTTGGTAAAACTGTTTTAAGTTAGCCAATAAGGTTTATAATCTAAACAAAAAATTGCAGGTGGTGTTTGAAAACACATCAAATAAAACACCAAGTGTTCTTTCTTTCATATACTTACTGAAAGTCACAGATCTTTTAACAAAATCATTACTATGTGAATCACATGACATTATTTGGAAACTCTGGAAGAATTGCATTCATTTATTATTGGATAATGAATCTAAATGAGTATGTTTATACATTTACAGTTTATATATATACTTACCTTGGCTGATGCAGGAGAGTGAATCAAGGTAATGACTACTGCATCATCTGCTTTGGAAACATTCTGGCCAGTTCAGCACACCACGATGTGTATGGATATATTATACATTAAACTTCCATGAGCTATCTGCTAGGCTTGATGGAGGCAAAAGGAGGAGGAATTGGTGTCTGCTTAACTTGCAAGCCTTGTTTAGGCTAACAGCTTCAGTAGCAATTTGTCTGATCATTTAAGGATGTATTTTGTTTAGTTTCCCCTAAATTTTTTTTCTATGTTAGTGCAGGAAGGGATTAATTTCTGAATTGATTTAATGGACATAATGTGAATATAAGCCAGAATATTTATTTTAAGGGGGTAAAGTTAGTGGGACCTCATTAATATGTCTCAGCATGTTTAGAACAACTTTGTGAAATATGTTCTTTGTACCTAGGTACCTCTCCTGGCCAGATTTGGCATAGGTGCATATAATGTTTCTGCCCCAATTATAGAACAGGTATTATTCATGTGAACACCACCCAGCCGCTCTCCCAATTGCCCATCAAGGCTGATCTGCTTGGAATGTATCACATAATTTAGATAGAAAGGGATCTAAGGTGGACACATGGTTCAAACACTTGCTTAGGCCAGGGACAATCTCAAAATATATTCAATTTCAAATTCAGAACTTTGACGTTTCCATCCACACCTGGGCATCTAGGCTCCTTCCAAAGAAAATCATGGTACATGGAGTCACACTGAGGCCTCACCCTTACCCACAGCTGGGCTATGGCTAACACACGCATACAGACATTAAGAGTACACAGAACGTTCTTGCACTCACTTGCCTGTAGGATAGATCAGGACATGGAGATTATTATTTTTTTCTGTGCTGTCCCTGAAATGCAGTGATACTTGACACAGTATCAGAATACATTCAGAAAGTAAATGCAGTGATACCTGCTTTAGCTAAAATGTGTTTGGAAATATCAGTGTTAGGAAAGAGGAAGGGAGAGGATGTCACTTACTTCACATTACCACATCAAAGATGAAACCCATGTCCAATTGGTTTCTAATTTATAACAATGTAAGTAGGTGCGTTGAAAGAAAAAGAAAGGTAATGGCAAGAAAAGACTATCTGAGAAACCAGGATGGTGACGAGTCAAGGTCTGAGAAGTGATCTTCTCAATTCCATTACCTCTGTATTACCTCTATGCTACAATGTAGTCAATATCTAATGAATGAATGTTACTTATGAATGAATGTTACTTTTAATTAGCCATAAAAGTAATTGTGCTCATAAGTGAAATATGGCACATCCTCTTTCATTTACAAAAAAGTTGACATCGATAAGAACGATGCATTAAAATAAACCACCAATAACAATATCTTTCAGCACTTTTAAAGAAAAATGTTGAAATATATATTCTGCAGAAATTAGTCTATTAGTTTATGAAGATCTTGATGCATGAAAAAAGAGCTGATATTGAGGAGATACTGAAATAAAGATACAGAAGTCAGACAGAAATTGAAGAATATGGAGAAAGTATTTCAATTATACCATTCAAGACCATTATAATGGTCTTTCAGAATATCCTTATATATCCATAGGTCCCTTATTAAATCAATAACATCATGAAGATCATGTACTGATTTCTCTGATGTTATTATGCTGTCCCAAAAGCCACAGAACAACCACTTTTCAAGTGATTCAGTAGTGACAAAGGTTACCTATAAACTTTAAACCAGGAACATTTGGGTATATTCCCACCACAAGCGCCTCTGGCTTAAAGCAGGGTAAAGAATAACTATGGTAATAAAGCTTTTTCTATGGAACATATTTTTGTTTCCTATTTTCCAAGGCATAATATTAGATTGTTGCCAACAGAAAAAAAAAAAAAAAAAAGCAGTTCTGGGGAAGAAAGCAAATGCTGTCTGCGAAAGATCTTGTTTCCAAGCAGATGTCAGTAATAAAAGAAAAGCAGAATAGAGAAAATCCATGAGGCAGAGGCAAGAAGGTGTTGCTGAATTCAAAGTATTTCAAGCTTTTCGCTACAGCTACACTGTCAGAGGCACACCTGAGCTAAGCCTGACTGTGAGCTAAGTCTGTGAGGTCTGTAGGAGTGAATCTTTACCACGCTCACTTCAACTGTTCTGTTTATTGAAATTGAAAGTGAAGACCTCTGTTAAAGCAAAAGCTGGAAAAAGAAAAAAAGAAAAAGAAAAAGAAAAAGAAAAAGAAAAAAGAAGAAATAGCCCTGAGGAAGATGCAGCACCTCAGCAAAACAAAATGAACAGGAAGGCAAATGGGAATCTGTTATACTACTTAGGCAGCTGAACAGGCTGCTGAACTCTGGCCCAAAGATGCTGCATGTTGAAAGCACATTTCCTGTTTTGCATTGTTCTATGGATCCCAAAGCAGCTGCTGTGCCACTGAAGTCAGGAAAAGCCTCGCCCGGTTCATTGTTTTGGACATTATGACAACAAATATTAATGATGTAAAATTAGAATTCTTCATGCCAGGGCCATCAAGCTGTCCCATGGACCTTAGAGGACAGGATTTATGCTGATCTTTGACTTCTACCTTATAGCTTTAACCTTTAAGATTCCAGTGGCAAAAATACATAATATTTATTTATTATGTTCTATTGTATTGTTCAATATAATATAATGCAATGCAATAGAACAAAAAAATACCAAGGACAGTCTGAATTCATGTCACTTAATGGAGTGCTGCTCTTGAGATATAAAGGCAAAGCAGAATAGTAACTTAGTTTCTTGGTCAGGAAAATATCAAAGAAAAAATAGTACTTTGTCTGGAAATTTGGTTCCTGTATTCATACTGAATTCAACTGAATTCGTATTTAGAAATTATAATAAACTTTAAAGGGTTTAAGCTGGTAAGTTTTCCCTTGAAGGAGTTACTTGTCATTTAGGAGTTACTTAGGTCTTAGTTACTCAGACTTGACCTACTTCCTGTTGAATTAAAAGAAAAATACTCTTAAAAATCTTAACAGAAGTTGCATTAAAATCAGGATGCTTTATATGGATGACATAAGTAAAGAGGTGGCTGGAATCTTTCTGACATACATATTTTTTTGAGATACAGACATATTGTTCTCCCTTATTTTCACTGAACCACAGAATAGTTGAGTTTGACTCAAAGCAGGGTCACCAAAGCAGGTTTTAAAGAGCAAGTTTCCCAACATATACTAAGTTGTAAGTCTAAAAGCTCCACAAGATGTCTTGAAGCACTGTTCAAAAAAAGACATCTATTAATTTTACCTATAACACATACTCCATATATCTCTTTTACTCTTTGCATTTTTTTTTTAGGAATTCTTTGGTACAAAATCACTATGTACAATCAAAAGTACATTTTCATAAATTTATATGACAAATATGTATTTCTTCCAAGAAAATGAATTTATAACCATTATTGCAATCAATGAGAGTGTTTCTCTTAACCTGTTAGAAAAACAAACAAAAATGTTGTTAATAACAACCCGATTATATAAGAATCAATTTGTAATGACTTAATCACAGATTGTAAACAGATTGTCACACTGTGTAAATACAGGGTATTTCTTGCCCAGAAGGAGAATCATCCAAAGATTTTCTTTCCTTTAGTCATCAATTTTGAAACTTCTATCATTATGAGGCTTGCAGTATTCTTCCCACTTGGCAGAATGTCAGGAAGGAGACAACACTATTAATAGCAAAAACTACAACAGAAGTTGAAAGAGGAACCACTCCTTTAATAGACCCAGACTACTGTGTTTATAGGTAATTCAAAATCTTTCAGAAGGAGAACCCTAACACCACTGAAGTACTGCATATTAAATCTTTGAATGGTAGGCACAAGTAGTCAAAAGCAGGATAAAGCAAGGAAAAGAGATTCTGGAGACAGAATGTCTCTTTTGAAATACGAGAGCATCAAAGCACATAGATCGGTATTTATAAACAGGCACAGACCTGTGGAGGATTCATACACCTGCACCCATTTACCACTGAAAAGCATCAGAGTTTATCCTTTGTAGGCACTAAACTATGTAAGGGAAACAGCAGACAGCAAAAGAGAAAACTGAAATGAGCAAGCTATTCTGATTTCAGAAGCAAAAAGTAGGATCAAACCACAAGAAAAACACATCTCCAGTTTTTCTGAAGACTTCCCTTTGTATTTTACATGCAATAAGCAGTGAAAGGTACATCTGGCAGTTTTTGTTATTCTTTCAGCATACTTTTACCCTTATCAGAAACTGCCAACCCACTCAAGAAAAAACTCTTATGATAGCTAGCTCCCTTGTAAGACTTTCAGCATTTCCACAAAGGAGATTCCACAAAATGCCCAACTTCTTTCCTGAATTTCATTTGATGTTTTATAAAAATTTAATCAAAAAAAACATTTACTTGGACTTGCCTTGCAGCTGGAAATCACAAGATGACCAGATAGGAAAAAAAGCACAGTATGCATAAAGCAATTATCAAGCAAGCACAATGGATGAGTTAGACACTCTTAACAATTTGTCCTTCATAAATACTACATATCTTTCTAAGAAGATGTTCTTCAGTTCAATTAGGAGCTTTAGTCTTAATGCAAGTTTGACTGGAAAATTTTTATGGCTTATATTAAGCAAAAGGTCAGCAAATGTAATCACTCTGGACCTTTTTGTTATTAAGATCTATGGTTCTACTTTCTCTCCTTTGCTCTTTTATTACCTCAAAATGAACTTGAAGCGTGATCTTAGAGTCCCCACTTCTATAATCCTTATTTCTAAGTGTTTCAAAGCTACTGACCTGGAGCTGATTCAGACTAAATCTTCTAAATACGAAAGACTGCACATGGCATGCTGGTTTTAACAGAGAGCCTTACTTGTACATCAGAGGTGTGCTAGGTCATGCAATCTTTGAATAGTATAGAGAAGCAACAAAAAATGCCGCAAAAACATACTTAGATGAGCTTCTCATTATCATCCTTTTAATTATACTTACTCCCTGGAATTGCTGCACAGTACTTTAAAAGCCTGGAAAGGTCATAACATTTAATTATTATCTCTAGTTTTATTCTGGCAGCTCTTTATGGATTGGGATGCCAGGTCAGCAGTACCTTCCATTCAGATCTCTGCACTAGAACTACTCTACTTTGGAGAAAGGGGCTAGAAATTTCCCTCTTCAGTTACTGTGGAGGATATCGCTATATTTGAAAACAGAAGTAGTGGGGCTTCTAGTGTGTTCCTAGGTCACCCTTTTCAGACTACTTTGAAAGAAATCATAATCTCTAGGCTGTTGGGAGCAGAGAAGTGTTTTTATGCCATGTCCGTTAGCATACAGGAATTTTCATATGATTGGGAGTCAAGGCCACAACAAATGTAACAGCTCTACATAACACGGCAGTGCTAAATGTAAGAAGAAAAACTTGAACTACAGCTTAACTTCGAGTTCATTGAAAGTTGAAATTCAGTGTTATACTTAGGCTTGTAAATTCCTAATGACTGAAACTGCCAAAATCTATCAATATTCTTATTTTATTACATAGATTTGTGCTTCAGATATATCCAGCTGGGCTGTGGTCATTTAGAACTCACTGCTTTTTTGGTGTAAATTCTGGAACTGAACTCCATAATATCTTCCTAGTATCAGTTATTTATTTATTTATTTATTTAGTAAATCAGCAGGAGAGTTCTTCCAGTTAGGAATCCCTGACTAGGCTTTAAAAACCATTGTGGATTACCTCAGGTTGGCCTTTTGCTTTTAATTCTCCTCCGATCCCACTAGTACCTCAGTTGGCTAAGCAGACCTTTGACCTGTGCATTAAAAACAAGAGTAGCGATTTCCTCTAAGGCCGATGTAAAGAGCCACATGTAAATCAGGCGGCCAGCTGCAGTGCCATTCATGGAATACTTGAGCAGGCAGCTTCCCCTACAAGGCATACAGACATCCTCTTAGCAATGTGACTCAAGGACAAGAAGACAAGGCAAATGAGATAGATAACTCCAAATCTAATCTACCACCAGTCTAACGCCTTTTAATAGCTGGAAGCTGCTACTTTTCCTGGGGCTATTTTGCCTCTTTTTCTACTCAGCAAAATCTGTTGATACAGCAGACAGCTTTGCTATCAGGATTTCAAACCAATCCAAAAACTTGTAATAAAAGAGAATGTTGAAATATTTTGTTGAGTTTATTTGATTATGTGTGACTGGTTAGTGCATCATGATGTGTGTCCTTTTTTTTCCATCCCCTGAGGGGAGAAGAAGCAAGTTCTCCATTCAGATAGATCATTGATTAATGGTCATGGCTCTCAGCGCTCGCTGCCTTCAGGAGTTGTTTATTGATAATATGTAGCTGAGTCTCAAAGCCAACAACATTCCCCCAGGGTGCCCATCAGCAGAAGGGCAGCGCAGTTGTAAACAATCTTATTTTGTAAAGTTGAGGAATGTGATAGAAAAGATATCGAAGTAATATTTAGTAAATATTTCATATTTTGCAATGCAGAGCTTGGAGAGAGAGAGAGAGAAAGCAGGAAGACAATGATTTAAAATAGTAACTCATAGAAAAAAAATCTGTAATAATAGTATAATCTTTAAGTGGATACATCATAAAAGCCCTGTTCATATCAGTTCATGTGGAAGGGTCTGGATGGAGAACTAGCTACAACAAAACAACAGACCATAGGAAAAGCATTTACTGGGAAGGTAGCATGTGATAGCTTTCCAACTAGTGATGAACCGTAAAGATTGGCAGCCCTGTTGAATCCACAAGGACTGATACACCCAGGACACAAAATATCTGATTAATCCGTGCAAGGTCATAAACCCACATTAGCATCTGCTGCATCTTTGGGACTCCAGGAACAGCCAAGGTAGGGGTGGCTGCAAAGGCAGGTGAAGACTTCGGGGTTGTATGAACCTTGAGAAAGTGGGGAGCTCAGAGGACCCTCCCTGACCACCTCCCCCTAAGATGCTCCCAGTCCCCTCCACTTCTGTGCTCCTGTAGGGCTGCATTCATCCCACCAAATGAACAAACAAACATGCAAGGAAACAAAGGGAACAAGGAAATGTGTTGCATTATCTGCTAATTAGCAGTAACAGCTTAATTCTATTAGTAATAATAGCTTAATGAATAAAAGGTGTTTGAAGAAACACTGGCTGTGATCTGTGCTTTCCTTCTCTTCCATCTCCTCCTGGAGAATGGGATCACAACGAATCTGTGCTCAAAAGGAGCACAGCAGCAGCATTGAGACTTTTACAGGTGTTACAGGGTGCAGTATATAAATTATGGGTCTACAAGAATTAATTAAACAACAATGCCTTGAGGGCCAGCAAATGACAGATGTTATAAGAACAACAGGCTCCCAGAAACTGATGTATTTCCTCTTATGAAACAAATAATTACAGTGTGATATGTAATCACACCTTTCTTTTTCATCCTTTGAGTGTCATTTTCTTTGTTAAGTTCTGAGAGCAGAACTTGTCTTCTCATGTGTTTAAGCACAATATATTTCCACAATGTAAAATAAGGCAAATTATTTAATTAAATAAACCACAGTATTACCTAATGGAAAAGGATAAGAGTGGGAAGTTTCCAACAGAAACTCACAGTCATAAACTTGGTACCATCTCAAAGAATTAAAACTAAATTTTACAGAATGCATGTTTCTTCTGTTACTTTTATCCTTCTTTGTCATATGTAGATCTCATCAACCTCTGGTAAACATTCATTATGAAAACTAATTTGCAATAAACATATTTGTATTTCCTGACTATTAGGAAATGTCTCCCTGTGCATACGTTTTTATTTTGCTTTCATGTTTTATTTTGAAAATATAGAGTCTGACTATCTTTTACTTACTTAGATCTCAAATTGGAAAAGAAAAAAGAAAACCCATATTCTATAAATTAATTTCCATACTCATTAAACCCTGGGATTAGTTTTATTTCAATTTTGTAATGAAAACCAAAATCAATGTACCTCCTCATAATTTCAAGTTTCATTGCAAAATTCTCAGTATCTCAAAATATAAAGTGTGACGTATTAAAAAATGACAATTAATGTTAGTGTTACACTGTATGTGAATTTTGTATTTGAAATGTGGGTACAGTTCTTCTTAGAGTGGTTATTTAACCTGACTTTCAGATTTTTGCTCTAACAACGTAGATTTAAACAACAGCCTGCAGAAAATTCTCATGAGGAAAAAAGCAATAATCTCCAGTTAACCACCACTGGTGATAAAGTCACTCATGAAGCACTGCAAATTGGCTAAAGGAGGGTCATGAGCCTTATACATCCCAAATGTGTGCCAAGAATAACTGTTCTATTGGCAGCACAGTAATAGGTGCTTTCTCACACTACAGTTTTCATATCAGACCTGAGACACTGTTTCTACTATCATGATTTCCAGACCTGCGCATTACTGGACAGTCCTAAGGCTACCTATGTACTATCCAACCAGAAGAAGCATCAAGGTATAAGTACAGACTTTGGTCCGTGATACTCTTGCTGCTTGTTGGCTTGCTCTTTCCCATGTGCTTGGCTCATGTTGATTAACATAATCCCAGAAAACCCTGGACACCATTCCCAGGTGAAATACAGATGAAGCAACCATGTGTAGAATGCTGCTTTCTGGGATGTACACTTCCAGACGTGACAAAAAGCAAGCCCTGAGGTATTTTGTCTGCTAGCATAGATGTCACCCATGTGATACCAATTTGTTCCAGCTCACACCGGCATTTCAATTGAGTTCCTAAGAGCACGTGAAAAAGTGTGCATGCCAGCTTTAAGATTTTATGCCAATTTTCTACCAGCTGTGAAAGGACACTCAGCACCTAATCCCATACAGCCTGTAGAGAAAAATATCCCTAAAAAATGTTTGAACTGCAATCAATAAAGTCAAATTGCCTTAGTTAATTTTCTGTCATGTGAAAGCATCATTTATTATCAAGTATCAAATGTCCTAAAATGCCCCAAGTCTGATTTACTTTCATGAAATGATCGCTTGAAAGCTTTTTCTAAATTTGTACTTTTTGTGCATGAATTCCGTGTGTCTTCTGGTATCTTCCACCTCTACTTTCCATTCAAAATGTTACAATAATTTCAGCAAACTGAAAAATCTTGCAAAGTGCTTTTTCCTGCTGTCTGAAGAACAACTTTCCTGCAAGAAAGATAAATTACCTGTGGTAATTATAACTCAGTATACAGTTTAGAAAAAAAATGTGGTAATTGAGTGTACTAGGGACATTTATAAGTGGAAATTTTCTAAAAATATTGGTCCATCTAAGTACACGAATATTCAGAAAACCACTTCATGCCTTAAACAGATGAAATGTGATTACTTTTCCTTATTGCCATTAGCCACAAATAAATACCAATGCATGATGGGAGAAGCCCGGTGGAACGGTGGAAACTCAACCTCTTCAAGCCAAGAGGCACCTGACTTTAAATGTGAAAAAATGTATTTTATTAGAACATTCAAATATTAAAACAAAGATGACACAGATAATTCTTTCAGCTGAGACAAGTCAGCACTATTGGACAAAACAGACTGAACTCATGTTTTAGGAACAAACTTCCCTCCTTTCCACCAGCCTCTGCAAATCAAGCATCTAAATAGAGTCCAAGTCCTCTCTCACCCTTTCAGAAAACTTTCTTCACTATCTTACCTTGGAAGTTGGTTATGGAAGACAGCTACTCTCATTGCCCACTTTAGGACTCTCTCAATTTCACTTTTTTTTCTAAGTATCACTGCCTGCTGTTATACTTGGTGTGAGCCTCTCTGCTCCACAGGACAGAGTGTTTCACAGTCCAAGGATGCTCAGTGAATCTCGGCAAAAGCACAAATGTCCTTCCCTTCCATCATGCAGAGGGGTTTAGCCATATGCAGTGTTCTGTACCTGTAAACAGATTTCTTTTTATTGCCCCATTTTTTACACAAAATGTGCAGTCTGCATGTACACATCAGGAAAGATACGGAGGATAAGGATTCACATTCTGTAAGAAATATATAAGAAAGTGCAAGACCCAACACTGAGAATGCCACCTAGCAATTCCTTAATATTTTGAACTTCAGGTGGTTAACATGGTAGTAACCAGTAATTTGTCTTTCCAAAATGCCACAGAAGAAAAGTTTTCTTGAGCTATTTAGGTCTTGAATACTAAAATCCTTTCAAATAACTCAAAAAGTTATGCAGGGTTAAGGCAGAAGTAGACTAAGAAAACTATATGGATCTTCCTTCCTTGAGGAAGGAAGTACTAAGTAGTTGGTTTTACCAAGTATGACTTATCTGAGTTTTATGTGATTAATAACTAGATGTGAAAAGAATCCTTGGGTGACCACAGCTGATTGATAGCTTTATGCTTAGCAATTGGCAATACTTCTGCTCACTTCACTGATAAACAAGTTGAAGAGGAAGAATATACCAAATTTATTATTATCATTATAGCTTAAAAGTAAATTAATTCCACTTTCAAAATGGACAAGAACAAGTAATTGTGTAAATTACTGCATCAAAGACATAATTTTTGCAGGATTAAAATCCACACTTCAACAAATAGCAAATTAAATAGATCTTTTTAATATATTCATTTAATCACAGATTTTATAAGACACATGGGAATTATTAAAAACCTTTATAGAGACAGCAGCTGCAAAAGAAAGCTCGTTGTAAGATGGAGCACAGATGAGAAAAACTTGCCAATAAATTGCAACTTATGAACAATGGTTGGTCTGATCTTGTCAATTTATGTAAGAACCTATGTTTACTTTTATGCCACTTCTGCGTGAATGCAATGAGCATCTTGGGCCTCATTGCTAGTGCTCATTGACATAAGTGTCAGCGTTCCATGAAGAGCTACCATCTACCTGAAATGTTTGTCCTTTAATGCTCTGTTTTGACATTTCTACTGATGTGGCTTGTGCTTCATAATGCTATTACAAAGCTGAAATAACTCAAAGAGATACATAAATGAAAGGCAACTATAATAAATTACCCTCCTGGCATCATGTTCTCTGACTATGCTTGTTTCCACCAGCTGGTAAAGGGAGCTACGGGTAATTTGAAACAATCATTTACATCCTGTTTCATTGCACATTGAGGTCAGGTGAAAGACTTTCACATACTTCAAGGACAGTTGGATGCACCTTTGTTATTTATTTTGTTACATGGAGATATGCTAAATATTAATTCATAGATCTGGCAGTCAGTTATAACATTGCTCTGCATTACAAATTGTACAGAAATATGAGATATTACGTATGTTTTTCTAAATAGTGTTCTAGGACCTACAGCACAGAATTTACAAGAGAATTATTTTTCCTGTGAGAAAAATTTTGATTTCTTAGGCAATCACAATAACTGGCTTTATGTAGAAAACAGCAATGCTGATTTAGAAACTTCTGAATGCCAACTATATTGGTATGCAATTTTATACAACAACAA
This sequence comes from Tinamus guttatus, assembly GCF_000705375.1. The sequence continues at coordinate 661,883 of NW_010586452.1, read as the reverse complement.
CACCTCATTCTTTTCTTTTTTTTTTCTTCTGTTACTTCTTAGAAATGCAACTGTTCAGCAAAACAATCCAGAATGCATAAACTGCCAGCTTGAAAACGGTGTGTGTTGACTGTAGAGCTGGCTACCTTTTCTCAGTGGCTATAAAGAAATTTTAAATGAATATTGTAAGATTAATTGATGTTAATAACCCCAAACTCATTATCCAGTTCAACTAGTGGCAATTCAAATAGTAGCAATCATGTAAAGATTTAACACAGAGAACTAAACGGCTCTCTATAATAGAAATAGTGAAGGAAAGGCTCACAGGAGGGGAAAAGGAGTTGTGTTTACACAAGAAAATTTTTTTAAGTACACATTCGGCATTCAGGTCAAGCGCACAAATGATTTGCTCCTTTACTTACTATAAAATACTACGTTCAGTCTCAAATTTGTTTGTTTTTTTGCCAAAGCTGTTGAAAGCAGTAATCCATCTGATCAGAACAGATAGGTGTAGTATAATTCAGCAGCTGGAGGAAAACTCCAAAGTTGCTTAAAAATATATCAAATTAAAATTAAGATTGGAGAATAAAATCTTTCTTATATACAGCCACAGCTAGGAAAGCTTTAATTTTCCTGGAACAGTCCCGCCTTTTTAAAACATCTTCAAGTCTACTGGATAGAGAAGACAAGTGGACTATGGAACACAGTAAAGACGAGTGGCATTTAGGAACAAGGGCAACTCTACCTTTTTCTCTCCTCTCCTCTCCTCTCCTCTCCTCTCCTCTCCTCTCCTCTCCTCTCCTCTCCTTCCGCTTTGTTAGCTTCTTTGAGAAGATTCCTACCAACACATTTGAAGTAACAGAATACCCAACTTATCTAGTTCTTTTCTTCCCAGAGCACAAGGTCCTAGAATCAAATTATTTAGGGAATTCAGGGATTGTTCGATTTTCGTAAAATAAAATCAAATAAAAGCAAAAGGAAATGCACAGATCTCCATCTTTGCATAAGAAATAAAGGCCAAAAAATTAGACAGATGCATGAAGAAAAACTCCAAGGACATTATTTTTAATTCATTTTTTTGGCCTTAGAAGATTTCTGAATGCTTGAAGCTGTAATTAAAAAGTATATATTAAAAAGAAAGAATCTGGATCTACATTTCTTTCCAATCTGAATGTTAGTCGAATTTGTAGAGTTTGATGTCACTGTAATTTAAAGGTAGATTTACTCAGCAACACCAGGCTTACTCTCCCTTTCCCTAATCCAGTCAGTTTCCTTTTTAAATCCTTAGCTTTATCTCATTACTCATTCATGAAGTGCAATGTAAAAGTCAATTTCCACTTCCACTAAGTAAGCTCAGTTACCAACAAGTGCAAGTTTTCTGCAAATAACGGTTTCAGTACTTGGGTTTGGACAAAAAGGGTGTGTTCTAGGGACTGGGAATAACCACTGCTTGTAGCCAAGTCCCAGGTATAACTGAAACTAGCAGCCATGTGCTTGGCGCTTTGGCAAATCCCAGGGAGGACGACCAACAACTTGCAAGTGGAAAAATAAGGGATCTCATCTGGATATTTTGGTAAATATTACACAATTTTGATTGGTTGATTCAAGTATATAAACAGTATAATCTACATTACATGAGGGGTAACTCAAACATCCTTTGAGAGTAGAATTAATAGTGACCATTTGCCAATAATGTCAGCCTCTGAGACTGACTAAAAAGAACTGGAACAAGAACTGCCTTGTTCCAACTTCCAGAGGACCTCTTCTGGAAGATCACAAAAGTACGGATGGACAAGAGTTTCTGTGGAATTTTAACACAAGTCTGTGTCTTGTTCCATGATACAATAACGCCCTCTCTCCTCTCAGTGTAACTTCGACAAATGTTTCACACAGTAATTCAAAAATATTTCTTTTACCTGAATTCAATCACAGGAGATTACTGTGCCTTTTAATGGTGGAACATCTCACAACTTGACTCACGTTCTCAAAGGAAACAACCTTAAAAAACGTGAAATTGTATTAAAAAAATGGAAAATACTAAAAAGGAAATCAGCAGATAGATAGAATATTTTCTACAATATGGAAAACACATAAGAAAACTACTACATAATGAAGTTCCTCTTTCAGAAAGATACCATTCAATATCAATGTCCACATAAGCATATTACTTCTCTCAGGTGCAGAACTAAGGAGCTTCCACACTGTGCAAGATACAGGAAGAGACGTGTGTTGTCAGGGTCCAAGTCCGCTTCAAAGCTTACGGTAATGTACATGCAACAAAGCAATCACAAATTGTTACTACCAATAGCGCTTTGTGTAAGAGTTCAAACAAAAATGTGGCTATGCATTTTCAAAAAAAAAATTCTTCGTTATATGCTGATCTTAGCAAGTTTGATCTAGCTTCATAAGTTGGTATTACATTTTGATGGTATGATAGCTGTAACTTGGCAGTGCTTCATAACAACAACAAAAAAGAGATGTTCTATGACATTTTCCCACAGTGCATCCATATGCATCATATAGATATTTTCTGCTAAAGTGCTGTGAAATGTTACAAGGAAATGATTTTAGGAAATACATATTTTCATGAATGTCCAGAATTTTGCAGAAAAAATATTAATGTGCCATTTTACTAACTAAATTGTATCAAATTTGTTTTTATGTCTCTTCACAGAAGCCATTATGGTATGGATTAACTTAATTTAGTAATTCTACAATTCAAGGAAACCGAACCTAAATTCATAATTTAAAATGAGTCTTTAATAAATGAGTCTCTGGTATAGTTGAGGGAAAAGTGCAATTAGGGAGTTCATTAAAAATGTACAAGTCTAGGATACCTGCATCACATTTGCTGGATACTAAACATTGGTCTTCTACTGCAGATTAATTCAGCCAAATGGAATATAAATTACCTCGCTGAAGTATATGTACTAAATTCACAATAAATGGCAGTGGGGGATAGGGGGACATTTATGAAGCTTGAGCTGGAATAAGCAATATCCAAATGTATTATTAAAATCAATAGCAATATTAATTAAAAGCCAAAAGCAAAGTCTTAGATGGAGTTGAACTATAAAGCATTATTTATAGATTAAGGGAAACACAGTAAAGGACTTTTTATCCTGAAGTAAAAAGTGATACCAAAGTATTGCTTTTCTCATTGTACACTTACCATCATATAATATTTTGCAGATGTATTAAATGGTTAATTAAAAACATTTGTGCTGAGCTTTACTAAAAATTTGTAAGAAGTAAACTCCAATTTTATTTTTGACTCGTTCATTCTTATTTTTCTTCAGCCTAAATTAACCTATTATATCAAATAACTACTTGATATATTTCTAATTAAGAACTCCCAGTTATTAACTGTCCTAGGAAAATTTTACCTTTGAAAAAACTTACCCTAACTTCATACTACTCTTAAAGCACTTTGATCAGGATGACTAGACAGGGGATGCTTTATCATATCTCTTAGAACATTTTTTTCATTTTATCTGCATAGGTAAAGGCAGATTTTTTAATGGATATTTGAGTTGCTGTATTGCTTTAGGGAATGTTTTAATGAGAATGTTCATCATACAGACTCTTTATTTGCAAAGGAAGGTTATGAATTAACAGTTGCATACACAATGATTTATGAAATTATATTTAGGCACACCATTAACTATACTATATGAATAGCTAATCTAAAATATTGGGAGATTCAACCTGAAATAATTCCCCATGCCTAATGTTTTGAAAATATATGAACATATTTAAATTCTTGAAATAAAATATCTAAAATATCTATTTTGAAAAAAGTCACAGTTTTGAACAAATTATTTAAATATTTTATTTGGATATTTTTGAGATGAAGTAATTTTATAATGTGTTTCAATATTTTAAGTATTTCTTTTAAAGTAAAAGATGATGAATTCAATACGAATTTGCACATGTGTTTTAAATCTAAATCGTAACTTTCAATGAAAATTATTTTCATATGAAAAATACCACCTCTTTATTAATGTCTCTACTAATAACTCTTTTTATCATTTTTTACTCTATACTGTTATGTTTCATTTTATAACAGGCAGGAAAGGATTATGAACATAGACTATACAGTATACCTTCCATATGGACATATTGTAGGGTTACCAGTTCATGTTTCCCATGTATTTTCCTCTAGAGAGGAAAAGTGCTATTAATTCACTGGGCAATTGAGATTCAAACTTGCTACTAAAGAAAGAGAAATAATGGATTTCCATTTTCACGTATCCAGTCAGTGTGTGCTGGCTATGGCCTAGCTGGTGATGTTCTGAAAGGATTTAAAGAAAAAAAAAAGTTATATAACAGATCAGAGCAGAGCTAAAATGTGCATAACTATTAAAAAGTTTGTTCAATAGTAGAAAATTACTTACGTAGGAGTATATCTACTGCATGCATAAATGTTGCACCTCCCATTATTCTTGCACTCTGAATACAGTCATTGTAATACTAACAAAAGGCTTGATAATATATGGATTATTTTATTTCTTCTGCTTTAACCTCATTGCATTCAGTGGTCTTGTCACTACATTCTTTTCCTCCTTTTGGATTTATCCAATATGTCATTCATTGACACTTTTCCTGAAAAAATCCTACAAAACTATGTAGTTATAAACATGACAAACAGTAAGAGCCTTAGCTGTGTTTCTGGCTTCTTGCTGTCATAGGAATAGGAAAACATAGGAATCTCACTTTATAAAATTGCCTTAAATTTAAAGAGCTAGAGTGTTCACAATCCTTGTTGTTTGAGAAAAAAATAATGGATTTAATGGGCTGACAAGCACCCTTTGGAACACATTTTAACAATTTACTTCCCAAAATCTTTGTGACCAAAGATGTTAAAAATAAATAGATTTAGTAGGAATTGGATAAATTAGCTCCTGTGCTAAAAAAATAAACAAATAAATTAAAAATAAAGAGCTACTGTCAAACTAACATACAACATAACGAATGAGAAGAGTTATCTAATGGCCATATGTTACTGTTGCTCTGGTTGATGCCCATAGATGTGTTTCACATCTGGCAAGCAACTGTATTGTTAACCTTTTTTGTTTTGAAAAATAAAAAGAAAAATTTAATAGTGAATAGGACAGAGTCATGCACATGTGTGTATGCGTGCATCCATACACTTGGCAAAGGTTTCTAGGACTGAAATGTCTGGCCCATATGGCACATCCGCTTTGTAAAATTAGTTAAAATTTATTGGAATAAATTTATCTCATGTATAACAAGCCGTAACATGGTCAAAACTGTACCTGCCTAAAATATGGCTGAGTTTGTCTCCGAGTCTTTTGGTATGCAGGTATTATCTCAACTCTGCTTAAAAAAGATCATACTTTCTGCATGAAACATATTTTGCATAAATGGAAGGTCTTGATATTTGTGAAAGACAGATTCACATGTACTGACCATACAGATTCACCAGACATCATCATTACCCAGAGTCAAAAACATATTTTTTTTCCCACGGTATTTTTAAGAAAAGGTAGATTCATATGCTAAATCTATTAGACAATTTCAGCCTTTTAAGAGTTCATTTTCTTGATTTCTTTTAATAGAACATTTTTTTCTACCCACACTTATTTTGTATCCACTTACTTCTGTACGTTTTAAACCCATTCCTCCATTCAATTCTTATGCAGTATCAAAGCAAAAAAGCATGGTGTGCTTTGATCCAGTTGATGCTCACATATTTTGAAGATTAATAGAATAAAAACTATGCTTGAAGGAAACAATAAGCAACAAGGATGATCTGAAGCTCACTATGTCAAGATAAACCATTCAATGTAAAGAGACTTTCAGTGGTGGACTAATGAACCAAATCCCAGAATCAATAATTTGTTGATAAAGCATTTGTACAATGACAAAACATACATGCTATATGAAATAAAGTGTGATATCACTGGGGAGTAAGATGAAACTCAAGTTTCACCAAGACTCGAAACCTGACCTGGCAAGCTTTGCTATGAATATTACAAAGTTAAGGGGAAAAGAAAGAGAAAGAACACATTGTTTAAGACTGAGTACTTTAAAAAAAAAGAAGTGTGGAAGCTGATGTAAAGGATGTGAAGATGATTCTGTAAGGATGTAAATAGGGATGATTCTGTTGTCTCCTCTGTGAAGGTCCCATTTTTCTTTAATCTGTATATAAAGTAAATCAGTTAACTATTGTAACTCAAGGGTATGTTACAGTGAAAATAGGTATTCTTTCACCATGTTTCCAAGTCATTTTGCTTCACCTCGGTCTTCAACTTTAATAATCTAATTGCTATGCTCTTCCAATATATGCTTTGCACTATTTTTGTGCTGCTGTTGTGTTTTCAAAAATTTCTAGGCATGCAAACCTGAAATCTGGCTAAATAAAAATATGTAAAATTGCACTAAGAAAGTCAAAGCAAATTGCACTAAAAAAGTCAAAGGAACCCCCAAGGAAAAAAAAAAAAAAAGAGCGACTAATAAATCTGTATAAAACAAGGCACCAAACAATAAAAGGCTGCATGACAAGAGACAAGAGGGAATATGTGAGTAATATCACCAAAGAGGCAGAAACAACTGCTGAGTGAAGTGATAGTAAAACACTCTATCAACTCAACAAGATTCTAAGTGGCAGATTTACATCTGCTAAAGGATCTATTAGTAAGGAACAGAGAACGACCAAAAAGACTGTTTACCATGTCATTCATCTGTATACTTCATTTTCTAAACTTCCTCTTCCCTCTTGTATTAAATCCAAGTTTCTCATCTTCAATTTCAAAGCTGTGTTCACAGCCTAACTCTCTTGTTTCTGACCTTTCAACTATAGAGTGGTTGACTCTCATCTCTGGTATTTGCAAAATTCCTACCTCTCTTGCCTAAATAATTTACTGGCTGGATGGCAGAGCTCAGAGGGTGGTGATAAATGGGGCTGACTCTGGTTGGAAGCCTGTGGCCAGTGGTGTCCTGCAGGTTTCAGTACTGGGCCCGGTGCTCTTCAACTTGCTCATCAATGACTTGGACAAAGGCACAGAGTGCTCCCTCAGCAAGTTCGCAGATTAAACCAAACTGGTAGGAGTGGCCGACACTCCCAAGGGCTGTGCTGCCATTCAGAGAGACCTAGACAGGATGGAGTGTTGCAGATAGTTAGGGAACGGCGGCCGGAAGATATCGTGCTGTACGGAAAGATAGGGCCCCTAATAGCCAATAGTGTTTAGTCTATGGTGTAAGAGTCCTGGTTGACAACAGGCTAATCATGAGCCAGCAACGTGCCCTCGTGGCCAAGAAGGCCAATAGGCTCCTGGCCTGCCTCAGGAGGAGCGTTGCCAGCAGGTCAAGGGAGGTGATCCTGCCCCTCTACTCAGCTCTGGTGAGGCTGCACCTAGAGTATTGTGGGCAGTGCTGGGCTCCCCAGTACAAGAAGGACATTGAGCTTCTAGAGAGGGTTTAGCAGAGAGCCACAAAGATGATTAAGGGACTGGAGCATTTGTCGTATGAGGAAACACTAAGTGACCTGGACCTGTTTAGTCTGGAGAAAAGAAGCTGAGAGGAGATTTGATTAATATGTTCATCTGATGGGTGATTTCAGGGAGGATGGGGCCAGGCTCTTCCCCGCGGTGGCTGGTGACCAGATGAGGGGTAATGGGTGTAAGTTGAAACACAGGATGTTCCACCTCCTTATGAGGAAGAACTTCTTTACTGGGAGGGGGACAGAGGGAACAGGCTGCCTGGAGAGGCAGAGTCTCCTCTGGAGATCTTCCAAACCCGCTTGGATGCCACCCTGTGCCACATGCTCGAGGTGTCTCTGCTGGAGCAGGGGGTTGGACTAGATGATCCCTAGAGATCCCTTCCAATCCTAAGCATTCTGTGATTCTGTAATAAAACACTTTTAAACAGTACTTTTGTTCTCTCATTCTTTGCTCACACAGAGAAGAGCTCTGTATAAAATTTGATTTAAAGAAAACTTTGTTCTTTTCCTTCCTTACTGTCTTATGCACTGTAGATTTTTATCATTAACTATTCTTCTTGAAACAACTGAAAAATCTTTCCTCAGTTCTTCATTAAGAGCCATGTTTGTCAAACTACTCCTTTTCTGTTGTTCTCCTTTAAGCTACAGATTGTTGTTTATCATCTTGGAAGTATCCACCGAGAAGTGGGCAGCAATGTCCACCCATTGGACATGATAACAACGTTGAACAAAATATTGTGTACTCCTTGTTTTCTTGTTATTGTATTTTTTTCTTGTTATTGCTTTTTATTGTTCTGTACCACTTTTTATACTTTCCAGTGTGATGTTTGCCTGTTTCACAACAATATGGATATTGTCAATTCTTGTTCAGTTCATTATCCACTTTAACCAATGGAAGATTTTATGAAGAACTACTTCTTTAGTTTTATATTGGCTATTCTTCCCAAACCATCATCTCTGAATTCTATTCAATTTTTTTTCAGACTATTTTCAAATCATTTCAGCTTATATAGATTGAGTTCTAATCCTACTCTTCTTCCTCTTACATTTTCTCACAGCTACTTATCATCTGCAAAAGCACTAAACCTAGTCTGTATTTCATCATGTAGTTCTTCAGTGAAAATAATGAATACAGCTAAACTCAGAACTGACCTTGCAGAATACTACACATAATCACACTAGAATGAAATATTTTTTTGCCCCTTTGTTTCTTTCTTGCTGCGTTAGCTAGAAAGCTAAAAATGCAGCCATCATACGATTTATCAACAATACGCTAATGTATTTAGATAGATTTTCCTGACAACGGAGCTCAGACTAAGAGCTCAGGTAAATAAAGACAAAGACAGACTACCTAATAGTCTACTTAGCAAGGTAGAAGACTGATAAATAGCAGAGAAATCTAATACAATTTCACAGGTCTGGATTCAAACAGTAAACTAGAATAAAAGAATATCCACAAGAAGCAAGCCAGCTTTCACACTTTGACAATAACACGCATGCCAATGAGAATATACTGAAAGAAGTAAAATGCAAAAATTGAAAGCCAATATCAGTATTCACTAGTTAAAGTAGGATCTATGCATCAAACTAAATAACTTTAAGCCCTTCACATTTTCTCCTCAAATATTAATTTCCATTTTACCATATGGTTATGAAAGCTACACTAAGGATATGTAGATAGATGTCTAAATGGCTTTGAAAGCAAATGCCCCTTGAAAAGAGATACTAAATGAAATGAATTAATAACAACTGCAGAGATACATCAAAGATTTTTACAGTCCTTAACTTTTGCGTTATCCAGAGTAGGAGATGGAAGCATTCATTCTGTATGCTGAGAACAGATTTAGTGAATCTTTCACAGCAGGTGTGTCTTTGGACAACTGGAGGCAGATGTGAAAGTGACAGTTTAAAATCTTCTTTATAATAATTAGATTGTATATGCCTTAATAACATCTAGATATGCTATCTACAGAGAGATGCATACATATGCAGAGGCAGTTTGTTATGGGCAGAGAAAACTTTGAAAAGGACAAAAGGAAAAGCAAACCTGAGTCTCTCCCCTCTCAACCACATATCAACAAGGGGCCTGCCTTTGCTTCCCATATGGGCTTTCGGCTCTAGGGAATCATACACATCACTAAGTCCAGACATCAGGAGCTGAAGTGAACAGAATGTCAGCTGAGAAAAATAGGAGATGAGACTAATAGTGAAAGGGATGATAAACCTCTTGACCTCCTCTTTCCACTATATTTATAACATTTGGCTGATTCAGTTTCTTCTTCAGCATGTTTAACTCCTTGAAATACATCCTTTATATTATGTTAGAAGATTGAACTGAAGTATGTTCTTCCCCTCTTTACAGTTGGCCCTGTACTGAACGACTGCCACTTTTTATTGTTGCTGTGGTTCACCTTGTCTTTGCCTAATAAGATCTCTTAATTGCAGCAATTTGTTTTTCCTAGGTTTCTTATCAACAATAGGTTTTCACTCACTGGCTTCAGAACAGTTTTGTCGCACATCCATAGCACCTGGACAGATTACTCCAGGCAAGTTCTGTTATTTGTAACTGTGTCTGGATTGCATTGCAAAGAGTTTCACCATTCAGCTGGAGTTAAATTAGCCATTGATGTAATAGTTGCAAATATGGCATTGCGTGACTGGCAGCTCATTTCTATAGCACTGTATTTTGAAGATATTCAGCTTTCCTAAAAGTTTCCAGCTTTATAAGTTTTCATCTTTGCTTCTGACATCGCAGCCTCTAAGTCCCTGTATGTATTGCTGTTTTTATCGTTTGCCACCTTCAAAGCAAGATTTGATTCTATTTCCCATATCATTTATACAACTGCCTAGGGATTAGGTGCAATTCATATTTCCTTTCCTGCAGTTTCTCACTGTGGGCACTATCTATGGAAACTGGTGTTATTTTTATTTTTTTTCCCTTAATCTGTTATGTCTTGTTGTCTGGATTCTCTTAATTTAATCATGTGCACTTACTTTGAACACTGCTTTGAGCATTTCTCTGTACATTTCAGCCATTCTTGCTGCTTCAAGATACTTCTGCAGGGCTAGAAGGATCCAACAGTCTCTCCTGAAGGCTCCAATCCCATGTCCCACAGATGAGCCTGGCTCTAGTTAGCAAGTCTTTTATGATTGCAGCACTGCATGTAGATGCCAGAGTTCTCAGCTGTGTGATGTTTGTATTGGTTTGGGATGTAAAAACATGTTATCTTATTCCAGTTTCATTCTTTTGGAGGTCACAATCCTCAGATGGCATTATCTGCTTTTCCAGCATTTCAGGCAGTATTCTTAGCCACACTGTCTCACTCAACTATTCATTCTTTGCTCTGCCCTGTGAGCTATGAGAAGCATTTCTCTTCATTTGTCTTTGTTTATTTTATTGGTCACCATTCCATATAGGTTAGTTTTTGCTTCCCACTGCCAATTTTTTATTTGGAAACTTAGTAGTCATGGTTTATGTTTGTGCTCAAGTTTCGTTTGTAGTCACGCTTGCATGTAACTTTGGTTCTGCCAGACCAAAAATAACTGTTTGTGTTTCCTCAGACCTATCCTGTTTATGTAGGTGGATTAAGGCTTTTGGATGTCCATTCGCCCTAGCAGGTTAGGAGCTGGACATTTAAAAATTCTGGACATACAGCTGACTGGTAAAAGTCAAAGCCCAGGTGCACAGTATTACATAGCTATACACTGTAAAATCAACATAATTCAGGACCAATCTGGAATCCTCTGGAATAGTCTCTGGGTGCCTTCTGACACCCTGTGGAAACAGCAAATGTGCATATCCTGACCGTTTGCTTTTGAAAGCCATGAAAACTACTCCATGCAGTTTCTTTAGTTATTCCACGCACATACAGCAAATTCTGTGTATAATGAAAGTATTGGAAAAAGTGCGCATATCCTGAATACACATTTACTTATGCACATTTACTTATGCATTGAAAAAAACCCCAACATATTCTTTATTAAGATAAGTGCTTACAAAGGTATTACAACTGCAATTGGATTCAAACTGCTTATTGTTTTGGATCTCCCCTCCTGCAAACTGGGTTTCTTCAAAGGCTCAGTGTATGTTGTTACTTGAAAGTCAGGAACAGCTAGTTTTACTAGAGCATGCTTAAAATATTGTTTTGCCAAGCATCTGTACTGTATAAGCATTGGTTTATTTATATTCTTATGCAAATTAGCAAACTTTATTTAGAAATATGTGTGGTTAAAGGTTCAAAAAGCTTGTCAGCAATCTTAAAACTCTCAGCAAAATCAGAGCAAGGAAAACTAAAAGCCTAAATTTTCAATTGGCTGAAATCTGTAAAATAAATTCCTCTCAAGGAAGTGTCAATCAAGCATTCAAAACTCCCTGCTTCCTTAGGCATATCATGTCATTAGGCTTATTAGTAAGGTGATGTTAGCTTTGAAGTAGGCCTGTTATTCAAGGTGGTGTTCCCGGCGCCTCTGGCTGCTTCCTGCCGGGTCTGTCATTTCAGTGCCTCTGAACTCTAATGTGGGTAAATCAATGGAACTAAAGGAAATCTCTTAGAAACAAATGCCCAGACAAGAAAACAACTTCTTATTTTGGCTTGTTGCTACAAACCGTCCTGTCCCACACCTTGCAGATCAGTCCCCCAGGTGTCTGTTGGAAGCTTTGGTTAAGGATAAAGTTCTCTAAGATGTGAACATTATTGCAAGCAGAACACATAGATATTTATGCAATGACTGACTTGAAGATAAGCAGCTCACTGAGGGGAAATACATAGCTCATCTTAGCCTGATTTCAAGATAGCAGCACAGCCATGGAGGATTAGATTTGAAGGGGAGCTGTGCTCCAAATCTGGGTCCAACTTAAATGATTAAGTGGGAGGTAGGTATAAAATTGCTTTGTTCAAGGTCATTGGGCTCAGTAGTCTAATTTCTTTTTCTTAAAAAATTTGCAAGGAACAATCATGTTTACTTTGATAGAAAGCCTAACTTTTATCCAGACAAAATAATAGCAAAGGAGGAAAAAGAAATGAAAAATGAAAATAAATACTTTTCTTAAAACAGATGCTTTAAGATTGTGTTTGTTTTATATGAAGGAATTCATACTAGTACAAACAAAATTATTAGCACTGTAGTCACCACAGGCATTTGTTTTGACATACACTTACTTTCTGCATGTATTACAGGTCTCATTACTTCATTTTAGGCAAGAATTTGTTGCTTATCTTTAAGTGCCGTTGCTTCAGCAATGTGATTTCTGTAAAAACTGTGCAGAAGACAAAACAAGTTTTGTTTTTCTGGTGAAAAAATCACTTCATTTCATAGCAATAAGAAATTAGAGTTACATAAAACTTTTCACTCTAAAAAACTTTGTGTTTGCCAAACTAAGTGCATGTATGAATCATTTCACAGAACAAGAACTATTTTCACCTAACACTGAAGAAAAATCAACATGGCAGGTGCTTCAACAGCAGGGCACAGTAACTTTGGAAAGGAAGGAGGGAATTGAACTGCTAAAATAAAGCTTTACAAAGAAAGATTGTTATCAGCCCCTCAAATTAGAATAGAGATGCTTGACCTGTTTTTAGCTAAAGCTTTTCTTGTATAGAAAGTCACGCATAAGAAACCAAATCATTTTGCTGAAAAGCATTCAATCTATATTTTTATATCTCCCATCCCATCAGTCAAGCTGGTCCCCCTGGCACTAACACTGCAAGGGCTAACATAAAAGCAATAATGCTGATTAAGCGGGCAAAAGCAAATGATTGTGAAGCACCCTGAGAGCCATTTGAAATGAGAAAGTTGCCAACAGCATTTTAGGAAGAGATGCATCTCCTCAGAATTTCTGCATATATTTCTGTTGGTCAAATACTATGGCATAAACTCTTGATAGCTGGATCAACATAGACCATACTTGGTGTTTCCCATATACGAAGCAAAAGTTGTCCCATAAGTCAGGTAAAGTATCAGTCCTTCAGCTTAAACTACTCATCGTAGCATTTCCCCAAGATGAAGTAGAGTTCCTGCTGTGCTCTCGTGGTCACTGTTACCCTCCTGCGCCAGGGAATGGCCCTGGGCACACAGAGAAGTTCTGCTGCTAGCCCACTACCTAGCCCCATGGCAGCCTGCCCCAAGGAGCTCTCCTTTCACTAGCCTTGTGTTTGCCCCTTGGTGGACAACATATGCTGATCAGCAAATGCAGAAAACCTCCTTCACAAACATTAATTCTCCCGACATGCTTGAGAGTTAAGCAAGATTTTATTCTCTTGATGTCACACACTGGCAAAGCATGGAGGCATAAAGGCTAAATTGGGCTGCAAACAGAGTAGCTGCCACTGAGAAAGAAATCTAGGAATCCTGTTGCCTTGCAATTCCCTGTTGTCGCTAGCAGGCAAATTTCCTTCTTAAAACTGCTTAATACTGAAGTAATTGATTTAAAAGTTTTTGGACAATTCCTTACAAAGCTATTATAATGCTGCCTTGTTAAATTCCATTAAGTCTTAAATGCTGGAGCCATTTAGCACAGGTCAGTTTAAAGGATCTGTATTTCCTTTGAAGAACATGAAATATTGTAATTGTGCACACCACAGCTCTTTAATAATAAATATCCCTTATGCTTAAAAGTCGTACTAATAATTTATGGAGGTAGTTTGAAGAACAATTCTTGCATGTACTTTAAAGCAAAGCAGGGAGTGAAGTGCTGCTCAGAAAACACGCTGCAAATAGGACCTTGTTATCTTTACTTTAGATGAAAGAAAACTGTTATGATACTCTCATCTTTCCTCTAGATGCTTAGCTTTATTCTCAGGGGCAGGAGAATAACAACAGCGAAAGGTACCATTACTGGAAATTCAGTCTCACTATTGAAACTACCTGCCTGAATATAGACCAGAGAGATTACGACATTGGTAAACTGAAGATGCCCGTTGCTGATACATATGAGCACAGGAAATGATGCAAAAATTGTTTCTGCTTTACAATAAGATAAAGAATACTTACCTTAAATGCAGATGCAGTTTTCATTACTGAAGATAAGAATTTCCACAGCAGGGATTGTAAGGCTGTAGAGAAATGTTCTCAACTGAGCACATAGCCATGCTGGTATTCACGGTGCAGGCAAAAATGCATTTTGGACCCCCATGAAATAAAAATGAGGGGCTTAGGTTAGGCTGGGATCAGGGAGCTTCTGCTACTGCAGAGATCGGATTTACTTTGGATGATGCTGTAGATTGACCTGCCAGCGCTCAAGCATCGGGACAGAAGCATTGGTAATAGCTCTCAGAGAACAGGGACTGATTTCTGCCTAACTGAAGTCTTTATTGATAATGGAGAGACTGATTTAGATTGCAGCAAAGATTTTGAAAGGATACCCTTAGAGAAAATACTTTTGCCTGTATGTTCGGGTGAATTAGTGCAGCACACAAATCATATTTAGACTGCACCTAACTGACAAGAGGAGCATTTAAAGCCACAGATCTTGGTACGAGTCTATGGCATAGATGAATTGGTATTCAAAGAGAATCTACGTCATCTCTAGACTCCTGTGCTGGTCTCCACTGAAGCCCAGTACGTTTTCTATGAAACTGTTTAGACCATCATCCCTAAGGCAAGAATGCAGTGCAATTGGGGACAGTACAGCTGACCATTCAGCAGATATGAATCTTCCTTGAAAAATGCAGAGCAGACAGAAAGTTTCGCTTTGCTGAAATCCTCTTGTGCCATTAGTGGCTGCAACATTTTTGGTTTATTTGAAGAGCATATTCTTTAAATACTAGCAAACTAAGTCCCCTGGGATATGATCTGTCAGCCACACACAGTCTCTTTCAGTGACTGAGTTTAAATCACACTTTCTGAAAAAATCACCAAAGGTCGCAGCTTTATAAAAGCATCTATGTTCTGTTTTAGATTTTATGCTCATATCCCAGCAACACAAGAAGAGCTCTGAGATTTACACAAGCCTATTAATTTTAAATTGTTCAACCACACTTTTGGTTTTCATTCTTTCAAACTTTGCGAGCAAATAGAACAGCCTCAGCAGTGGGTGAACATTAACCTGGCTTTGCTAGGTGCCGGTGCAGGTAGGTGCAATGCAGGTCACTTCCTGGAGAGCTGCCAGCGCACTTCAGGTACATGACACTGAACAGCCTCAGAAAATACCACCAAACAAGCTGTGACCAGATAACTGAACTGAACTCTCTGCAAACAGAATGCACATAAAACACATGCTTAGGAAGGTTATGCAGGATGATAGCAAATGTTTCATTTTTAAAAACTTTTCTTTTGAAACTGTATGCAAAAATATAACACAGAATTTCACAGGTTTTTAAATATTCAAATGTATAATAAAATTGCACATAACAGAATGTTCTCCTGTTAAGACTTGCCATATCTGCCTGGAAACAAACCCACTAAAATCTGCCCACTCAGCCACAGTAATGTGGGCTGAGACCTTACCTGAAGGCCACAGAGTTATATGTTATATGAAGAGTACCAGCACCTCCTAGGGATATATAGAGAGAAGAGAACATAATATATATGTGAGAAATAACATAAGATATATATAACTACAAAACATGTAAGACAGAGCAACCTTGCTGACACTGCCAGAAGTTTTACTGGTGAGTTGTCTGCTCCCAGGGATATTGTAACATTTGAATAGACAGCATAATGAGAGAAAATAAAGATGCTTCCAGCACCCTCATATCCAGACACTTAATGGTATATGGTGGTCAAATAAATTGTCTGTCTCCCTGACATCAGGACTGTCTAATGCACATCTAAGTGTTAGAAAACTTTATTCCTATTTCAGTCACAGCCACTTCTGAAGCAAAATGTAACAGGTTAATGTCATAGAATAAAACACAACAAATTTAAGGAAAGAAGCAAAGAATCTGTAGCCATCTGAAACTTGGGGAGTTCTAGGCAATGAATCAATCCTCTGGCTAAGAAAAGGTCTGTAAGTATTTGTTGAGCTCTCCTCACACACATTCTGTCTTCATGTCCCGTGCCTATTCACACATTTGAGTTTTCACTCGTCAAAGTGCTCACAGGGACTGCGATCCACTGCCACTTTAGTCAGTGGAAAAGGACTCTTACTGATTTCCACTGGATGGGACCCAAAACACACACTGTGTGTTAAATACTTTCACATGGGAGTATTTGCACCCAAACTGACTATACTCATTTGGCCTGGGACATTGCTCAAAACTCAGGACTGTAAGAGTTTCAAAGCTCTGTCAGAAGTCAGGAAACAGAAGGAATATGATGCAATTTATGTGACACAACCATAACTTAGTAATGCAATTCAAACATTACAATGCCAAATACAGTTACTGCAATCCCTGAAAACTTGTAATCACCCCATACAGCAAAAAATAAAATGTCAAAAAAGAACTGTAAATCCAAGACAAAAAACATGCCTCTGTTTAGATTCTCCGTGAGAAGGAAAACAAAATGAACTTGTCAAATAAATTATATTGTGTGAATAACTTGCTCAGGTCTGTTCATTAAACAAAATGTTCTGTATGAAGAATGCTGTTGCTGCTTCTTCCAGCTACATAAAGGTCTTCCATTCAAAACTTCACTTAATTCAGCTAATTAATTACACATTTCTCTGCAGCTCCAGCTTAAAAGCGTTATTTGGAAGAGAACATGCTTTTTAATCAATTTCAATCATATTGTTTTATTTCTCAAGGGAAAAGAGGACACTCAAAGGAAAATAATCTTATGTCTACACTAACCTACTGCTATATAAAATGTGCTTTCTTATTCTATTCTTTGGAAAGTCTGCAGCATTGCTTAAATATATTTCAATTATAAGTCACGCTATAAGGTGCTTTCAAAAGAGCCTCTCTTTGTTTTTTTCTGTTTGTTTATTTAATGAGAATGCCTTGTTTCAAGAGAAGTGGAGTGCAGTGTGATATACTGATATTACATGAATTTGCTGTTCTTTGGCCTGGAACCTGTTCCTTGGTAACCCAAGACTCTCTTAGCAGAGAAAGTAGAACATGGTAGAGTTCTCTATCATGTGATAAAGAGTGATAAAGACCAGCATGATGTTTATACCATGCACGTCTTTCTCTATGTTGCTTCTAACAGGCCAGGAAAAAAGGTATGACTTTCTACAGGAATGTGCTATATAAAAATGAGGTTTAAATATCCCAAAGGAATAGGTTTGCAAGTCTACCTATGTGAGGGTTTTTTACCTTGTCTGGTGGAAATATTTGTATAAACATTGTGCTGATAATTCTTAAAAAATGATTTTTTTCAAAACTCTTATATTGCAATATCATTATTTTTAATACTTAAAAAAGGATTCCTAACTTTAGGACATAGAGCAAAAGCCAGAAGAAAACGGACTCTAAATTCTCTCCAGTATTTGCACATAACTGATGTACTGATTTATAGGTATCATACTCTACCCTACATACTACAGCCTACAGGACTTGCATAGAAAATATATAGTAGACTAAAATATTACAGCTTTTAGAAAAATGTAATTTGGGAAATACTTGTCAAATACATTCCAAAGTAAAAATGATATGCTTCACGAAGAAGCATGAGACCTGGAAGAGTGAAATAATTTGCCCCATTGGAACTATAGGTCAGTAACTGAAGTTCTTCCTTTCAGTTTTAGGATTCCACAGGTAAGCATGCTGCTTCCGGTTTTGACTTTTTTTTATAATCTTATTTCCACTAACGTATTCTATTTTCTACAGTGTAAAAAGCATTTGATGGTAGAAAAACCTATCAATCTCAAAGTAAGGCTTACTAAATTTTATAAAAATCCTACACATCATAGTGAAGGGCGTATTCTTTCAAACCTGATAAGTCCAGATTCTTCAAAGCACTGCACCCCTGAATCTATCAAAGGAATGAGCAGCACAGCTGAGGAGAGGACCTTGTTCTTGATGTAGTTTATTTGGTATCTTAAAGAAAAGAGTCAGTCTTCCCTCAAATCCATCTTTGAAGCTCCTTCTAATTAGAAGTAATTATTCTATTATTTTGCTGTTTTTTCTCCCTCATTTTATAGCTAAAGCTATTTCAAAACAGTACGCTTTTAATGGTCAGCTGCTTAGCAGTTCATCTGTTGTAGTTTATCCGCTCTTGAAGTCACACTCCTGAGTGAGTAACACCGAGCCTGGATGTGCAGCCACCAATCTTCACGCAGTAACGTACCACAGACATCAGATGCACTCGAATTATATCTCAAACATGTAGAGGGAAGGCCAGAAAAAGAATAATTACTAGTCAAGAACTAGTATGAACTGTAAGTCTTTCACTTGCATCCATCATTTTAGGGATACATCTACACTAATACTAACACTAACAAACTCAATACTATACACTAAGACACACAAATTCAGGCATTCTGCCTTTAAATCTTGGAGATTTCTCATTCACTGCTGACAACAGATGTTGGTAAGATTTTGTTTGTTTGTTTTATTTTCTCTTCTTTTATTTTTCCCTGTTTCTTTAGGAAATGCTTGTATTTTTTGGAAATCACCCGGAGCTACGACGCAACAGCAGCCCTTCCAATGCAGGGCCTATGGATTGGCACAGGCTGCTCAGCACCAGGGAGCTCCAGGCAGCCCTCGAGAGGACATGTGAAAATGCAGCATGACACATTTACTTCTTTATCAAATACATCAGTACTAAAAAATAAATTTATAATATACATAAAGAGAAAAATTATATAGTTGGCTTCTTTCCTTAATGGGTTAATAATACTCAGTTCGCCTAAGTTTTCTGTGCTGTCATGCAGACTACAAAATCCCAACACTACTCTACAGCTGCTTAATGGCATTCATATTGACTATACTAATATGATCATTGGATAGACTGGAAAATTATTTTGTGCTCACTGGATTTTCAAGACTGTGTCCATGTCATATAACAACTTCATTTCTCAGAGTCAGTATTAAGAATTAGCTGTATTTATGGAACATTTTTGCAAGCATGGATCTAATCTTGTAGGTTTGGTGAAGAATTAGCTTCACTTTCTCTGAGTCATTCCTATCTATCCATTCTAAAAAGTATATGCAGAGAACTGGATCTATTGATGATGGTTTTAACTTGATTGCAATGTATCTATCCATCTCACTCTGTTAACATTTTTCTAAACTGTGCCAATTTTGTTAAATGAAATTAACTTTTTACATTATTACTCACTTCTTGATTATTTCCATTCTTAAAGCACCAGTCATACTACTTTATTGTGCAGAGCTTTCTATTCACGCTTTCTATTTTTTTTTTCTATTGTGCAGAGCTTTCTATTCCTTTTACTGTACATCACTCACCAGAACATCATTGATGTTTGAAGCACCAGGAAATGCATTGGAGTTTGAAAGAACATTCAGAAGAAATAACCACTTACATGTGTGCCTATCTCCTGTATGGTTATCAATAAACCTAAAAAAAAACGATAGATATCTATTCCAAAACAAAGGAATACTGAACTAGAAGGGTGTTTGATCTGAAACTATACATCCATTCCTCACTCAGGCATGAACACTGAATATCTTGACCAAAAAAATTGATGTCCTGCATATACAATGAATTTAACCACATGGTTAAATCCAAGCATTTAAGACAAATTGCAAAAATGTCTTTCCTAATTTCTTAGGTGCTTGCATAGTTCCTTTCTCCTTTTTATGTTACTTCAAATAAATGTTGCTTGTATTTTATGTTCAATACAGTTCATTTCAAACTTGCATATGGAAATTTTGTAATTAACTTATTGTGATTGACTTCGTGAGAACATGAACTAGTACTCTGAGTACAATACATGGTTGAAAAATCAGATGAATTTTACAGAAATCTGCTCCAGTCAGTAACTTAGATGCAGTCAATTTACATTTTAGCTAACCCCTCCCAGGCAGCTTAACAATACTGTAGTTCACCACAGCTCTGCCCATTTACACAGACAATAATTTGGACTCAGTACAGCCTACCCTTGCTTTAATATTTGCTGAACTGTAATACTGCAAAATCATTTATCTTATTAACTTCAATACTTCAAAAACTACAGACCTCTCTAAGGGGTAATGTGCACTAGAAACAAACAGCCCATGTGAAGCTTACCTTCCATGCCCCACACTAGTTTCTATGAGAAATTTAAAGTCCTTACAGCCTAAGTTCAAACTACCTAAAAAAAGCCTATATTCCTGGGAAGAATGCTGGGGCCAACAGTTCTGCTTTCTGCCTCCACAAAACTCTTCACCACAAGGACATATATCACCTGAATAGAAGTTTTCTTCTGGCTACACTGAAGACTGCATATTAAACCTTCAGTGTGCATAAACCAGGAACTGAAACGTTTCACAGAATTTTCCACATTCTAGCTAAATGCAAGTTTGAGTTTTTTGCTATATAAAGACATCATGACTGAACTCCACCCCCATATACTGTCATGAAGAAAATGATTCAAAAACAATTTTAACCTCAGGGATTAGATTCCAGCATTAATTCAGCTTCAAACATAAATTCCCTTAGATTCAGAGGCATATGCTTTCTTTATTTTCGATGTATTTAGAACACCTATAGCTTTCAGCAAGATACAAAAGTTAAATGAACTAGAAATTATATGAAGAAATGCTTTGGCTTTGCATTGAGAAGTAAACAGTCGCTGTTACAAAGATCAAAATGTAAGCTGGAGACAAAAGGGGCACCAAATCCCAAACAACCAGCTTTATACAATAAAAGGAAAAAAAAAAACCCTCTGATTTACACATTTTCATCACTCTGACCGTGATGTGTGCCTAGGGAAAGCCTCCACTGTGCATCTTAACAGCCAAAATCAATTGGAAATAGTATGATATGCTAGAATGCCAGGCCAGTGATGACATTCACACCTTTGCAAACAGCCAGAATAAATATCTGTGCTATGCATCACAATGAATAGTGCCTTTGTATGTGAAGTATTATCAAGTCTCCTCATGAGATATATAATGGAGTTTATACCTTTCTTCTATGATTCGCTCTTCCTATTTACCTTATTCTGATTTTATTTCTAGATTAGATGACATTGTGATAGGAAGCAGTCAAATGATAAGGTCAGGAAAAACAAAGATTCTGTTTGTGTATGGAGCAATAAATCATTTTAAGAAAATATAACAAAGGCTGGGAGCAGAATTTTCTCACTACCTTGTGAGATAACTAATAAGACTTGGTATGAAAAAATAATGCAAAATAAGAGCTGGGTCCTCAAATACAAGGAATGTGCTACCTTAAATATGTCTTTGGCCTTGTCAGACATAAGTTTTAAACAATTTAGCAAGCATACACTTAATTTGAGTATATAACTATAATGATTACATATGCCAATAGGGTAATTGAATTTGCAAATGACAATTAGCCATTTGAACATAAAATCATCTAATTAACATGCACAATTGCAAGTGAAAAATGGTGTCCTTCACAGGTCTTAAGAATCATTTTCTACATTCTGCAAATTAGGATTAGTGACAGCAGTTTACTCTGTTACACCATGCTGATCAAAATTTTTGTAATATGCAATCATTAATGAGATAAACATACTCCACCACAAACCAACTGCACATGTACCTAAGTATATGGAATAGAGGTGTAATAGGTGTACACGACGTCTTTACCTTACGAGCTACAAAGACTGAATAGGAAGTTTTTTTTTTTTGGATTGTTAATTATGGCAACCATTCCAGCTATGGAACTATTTCTCTTCCCTAATGGCCTTCTCTTAAAAGTCCTCCAAATGTCTTCTTGATTATGAAGAGTTCATGCCTGGGGACTTTCTTGGCAGTCCAGGAGGCATTCTGCATTGCCTTGCACCCTACCCAGCCCAAAGAATAGTCAGTTTCTTCTGGTTTATGTGCTTGAGGGGTTTGCTTCCATCTAGTTTATCATAAAACACCAGCCCCAAATATGGAAAAATCATTACTACAAACAATTCCAAGAAACACAGAAGTTAGCAGAATGGTAGATGTGTCAGATAATGACATGAGGTGAGATCACTGAACCTCAGTATCACATTGTCTATTATAAACATTATTAATCACTTAGCTAAATACAGAGATCCCAAAACACTTTGCCAAAGTGGGAAATACTATAAAACAGTAAATTTAAGCCATAAGCTTTTGCTGTGATCATGCCTGAGTTCTCACATAACACATTCTGGAAGTGAGCACTGAGTGATTCTTATTAATTCCTAATGAAGCGGTAAAGGCAAAAATGACTTGTTTTCAGTCACTGAATCAGAGACACACCTGGAAATACAGCTCATACTCTTGACGTGCAGGATCATGCTTAGTCCAGTAGCAAATTCCCTTGTGATAGGGAAGGAGAAAGGGGAGGAAAAGGAGAAAAGTGAGATGTTGCACAAGGGATTTTGAGACAGACTTGCATATGCAAAGGTGTATTTACAAGAATTTGTACTTGATGGAATTGATCGATCGACTCTAATGCTGAAAGTTACTTTTGGTGAAAAATAGTAATATTAAAAAAAAGAATACACACACACACACAAAAACAAACAAACAAACAAACAAACAAACCAGAAAACTGAAGGAGAGTGTAAGAGAAAAAGGAAAGCAAGAGCGGTCAGCAAGAGCAGTGCTAGATGTCCAGATAAGCTCCCTTCTTGGGACACCCTCTCAGGTGCAGCAGGCATTCCCATTCACAATATCCTTTCACAATAACTCTTGTAACTCTTTTCTTTTATCAGGACTTGCTCAAATTCTATCCTTTTTCCCCACCTATGATACTGTTAGCATTTTATCAGAGGATTAATAGATATAATCAAAGAATAGGGCAAGAGGGGCAGGAGAAGGAAAGGGTGGACAATTGCTTGCCATAAGTTGTCAAAATCTCAGCATCAGGGTTTGAAAGGCCATGAGAATAACAGCACAACATGACAGCATGAAAGCAAAAAGGGAAAAACAATGCCGCAGGTCCGGAAAACACTGCCACTGCAACACAGGTGAGAAGCTTCACTCACAAAGCTGCAAATGGAAAACAGGCTACAGGACAACAAGCAGAAGCCCCCAGCAGTAGCAACAGATAGTGTGGGGAGGAACTTCTCAATGCAGATACAAATCTGATAGAGGGTGTAGAACGGATGGAGCTGGTTGTTCTCAAGGCATCCAGTAACAAAAGACAACGAGCAATTGAGTCGTTTCCATTCAGGCAATGAGTTTGGGCAATAAGCGCGAATTGAGACACAGGAAATTCTATTTAAAAGTAGGAGAAGAAAGCTTTCTTTGCTTGTCTTGTTTTGCTTTTCCTGTGAGGGTGGTTGAACACTGGAACGAAATAGGGGTTCCTCATTTGCATCTTCCAAAATCGAGGCCTCTCCTTCATTTAAGTCTTGTGACTGCTCCTCTGCTACCATGTACTAGGATGCACCATATGTATGTTCATCATTATTGAATGGGGTCCAGGAGATATATCTTAGTGGATATAAAAGCTTACCCTACAGAGAGCCTTCATCAATATTCATCCAAAAGAGTGCCTTAAATAAGTGCCTATGATATGATCTACACATATAGCATACCTAGCTTGTTAGTTTGCTCACTAGCCAGACAGTTAAATAGAGATGTATTAATTGAATATTTAATTTCTGTTCAGGTCAAGGACAGGGAAAATGGTCGCATAGCTAAAGGACAAGAACTCTAGTTTCTCTTCTTGGATCTGCTACTACATTTCTGAAGGTTCAATGTGAGCAAAGCAATGACATGCATATAGAGCAGTAATAACTTGAGAATATCAGCATTGCCCTACATCAGAAAAGTGCTGGAAAACTTAAATTCACAAGGCATGTGGGTTTCTCAAGTGTGATAGGAACACACACATTGTTTTTGAGTTGCTGTTCAAAAAGACATAAGGAATTTTTATTACTGGGGTTGTTGTTTCACACTACTTGCAAATTTAAGCTGAATTCTGCCAACAGTCGTCTTTCTGCTCTCAAAAAGAAGCCAGGGAGGACTCAGCTCAGAGAACTGATGTATATGCTGCCATCATGCATGTGCCAAGGATGACAGCATGCACTCAGGGTTTGAGAGAGCACTGGTTTACTCCCCTGCTGGAGTAGCTTATCACCTCTCTGAAGTGAGTGCTGTTATCGCAATGTGATAAAGCGTTGTGAGTCAAAAATGCAAGCTCTTATTCTATCTGGACCAGAAAGTCTCATTTTACATGTATAGCTGAACGTTCACTGGACCCATTAGAAAGTGACTGAGACAAATAAAGCAGCTCTGTCTATAGGGGTTTAAAGTAGCCTAGGTATACTGTATCAGCCAAATAATTAGCAGATATTTACAGGTATGCATGCTTATATTCGAATATACATACATTGGAAATTCAGAGGCTTTTCTTCAAATACATTACCTGAATCAGGAAGAAAATGACAATGAACAAGAATATGACATCCTGCAGGTGAATATCCTACTCCCTACAAGGTACTGGGCCTGTAACTCCAAAGCTTTCCTCTTGTGTTGGGCACCTGCGAGGGGAATGAGATGATGCCACAGCTCCCCCAGCTTTGATGGGGTATTATCGCTTGTCTTGCCAACAATTCATACATTCTAAATTTATACCGTGCAGATGATTTGGTTTACAGTAGGGCTTCTCTGTGACAGGCTGATTTAAGGCTTTGTGTTCTTTTCGGTTCTTGGTCTCTGGGAGCATATTTTTAATGGGTAATTTCTGAAGTTACAGCTCCTGAGAGCTGCATGGAGGAAAGGTCACCAAACTTCCAAGTAGCTGCTCAAAGAGAACATATTTAGCAGAGAGCATATTTCAAGACTAGAAGACTAGAAATCAAGCATTTAAAACAAAGTCCAACCATATATTTTTGGAGAATTGTTCTAGTATCTTCAGAACAAGATTTGGATGAGTAAGATTTTTAACGCCCCTTAGACCAAGGTGCACTGTGCATCCCTTACTACCAGCAACAATCTCATTTCATTCATGATTTTTTTTTCTTTTAACTATAATATATATTAACAAAAAATTGAGTCAAAATCTGTTGTTGCTACTAACACAAAATTATGAAACATGTACTGCATTTAATAGACAAAACTGTGACACCCTTATTAATATGGAGAACTATTTCCTTTGGGAAATGTCCCAGAGAAATAAAATCCAATGGTAGAGGACTAAAGAATGAACTATAAGAGACAAGGCAGCAACTGACTATGTCACGAGCTACTAGCAGCATCCTAATTCACTAAACAGCAAATGCCCCCAAACCTGAGAAGACATGACAACAGCCCCAGGTGCAACTACCTTTGCCAAATTAGTCTGTACAAATTGACAAACTACTTTAGGAAAGGGTAGTAATTACCGTTAGATACACTACAACATGGGAGAAGCTTGATTTAATTAAATCAGTAGCACTATAATTTACGTTATGATGCATGCTAATTATTCAAAGCACAAATGTTCTTCTCAGAAAACTTTCATTAGGGATCCAGGTCAATAGAAAAACCTAGTCATATTTGAGTTTTCTTGCCACAATCACTGTGAACATTAGTGTTTTCCTGAGAGTTTTAACTAATCCATTTTTGCAATGATTAAGTCCAGCTCTGTTTAAATGACTGATAGTATAATCATATACTTTACTTGTAGTTAATTACCCATTAACTTAACAAATTCATGCAATTATGTCATTATAGTTTCTGCAACCAGTTTTGGCACAGTTCCTGATATTTAGTCTATTATTCCTTCCTGTCCTAATCACGGAATTTCCTATTAATAAAGGACTGTCTTATTTGTGACACTGATGAAATCAGCCTATCACTTATCCCTGCAACATGAAAAAAGTCACACTGCATAAATGTTTCACACAGATAAATAAGAAAAAAATATTTCTGAAAATATTATTTTTTTAAGTCATCCCTAAAAACAATCAAATAAGCTAAGTACACTACATTAACCATCATTACAGGGCTTCACATTTACATAACACTCTTAAATATTTCATAGTATACAGACAACTAAATTAAATCTCAAATGTTTCCAGGAGACAAAGGAATAAATTACGTTCACCTTGGAACCATATGTTCTAAGACAGAGAAAAGCTAAATAACTGAGTCAAGTCACTGGCTAAAACAGGAAAAAAAATCCCAGCAGTCATGCTCCTCAGCCTTGATCTAACTAGTAGCACTGCTAGAATAATAGTAATAACATATAAATTAACAGCCAGAGATTTTGGAGGATTTTCTCTACATTCTATAGAACTGTCTTTTACTTCAGGTCCTCCTAATCCTGGTAAATAAATGGTGTTTTTTTGTTGTTGTTGTTTGTTTTTTTTTTTTTTTCCCCAAAGGTAAAATAAATAACCTAGGCCTAGAAAGGAAACAGTGGATTCTTTGTTTCAAATCCAGTCTGATGTGAATCTCATATAATCACTCTGCAACAGCCAAAATATGTTTCTCTTTTTTTCTTCTTTACTGCTGATTTTTTTGTAACTAGCTACAGTGATCCTCATATATAATATATTCTCACTAGTGTTAACAAGAAGGAATGTAAGGTATACAGTGTAATACGAACATAGCCTTGAATTCTGATAAAACAAACTCAGAACAACGTGATCTACGATGCTGATCTTTGTGTTTATCTGCAGCCGGATTTTCTTAAGCAAGAAGCCATAGTTTCACACATGCTGAAGGTTTGAGTAATCCTGCTATGCTCACATACTGTTCCTCCTTTGTGCAGAGAAACTATCCTAGTTAAAAGTAAATTTTGTTCCACTTTGCCTACAAAAACTTGTGAAATGTGGGGATGGAATATTTTAGAACTGGTGCTTTTTTATTATGGAATTCAAACTATCCTTTTAGTTACTAAATTTTTCATTAAAACCAGTAGGCACCTCACCTGCACAGAACCTTTGGATTCCTTCAAGATCCAAATATAGTTTTAACAATTAAAAATGTCCTGAAAATTTTAACGCAGTGATCAACACATGCAAGAGTGCCTTCACTGCACGCTATTTGATCTCCTATTTACAGTCACTGAATGTGACCTTTCTTCAAGGCAATCAGGAAAACAATACTTAAAAATCATTCCAGTGCTGTCTTTTTGACTGGCATGCCTTTAGTATTCCTAAACAAAAAGAGAGCAACTAGTCATTTTCCATCTGCTCTGACTACACTTAGGAAAAAATTACCTATTCTAAGAGCTGATCATAGCAAACATCCTTCTCTACCAGAATTAATAGCAAATTAATGTCCTAGCATGACGTCAAGCTTTACTGTTGATAAGACACTTCATCTTGATAAGACAGACTAATACCCTAGTTTTTGGCATTTCTAGTTTTCCAAAGACTGTGTAATAATGGGGAACAGAAGGGCAAGCCCAGGTAACCTGGCTCACTGGCACATCTCACCACTCATTTCTCCCAGAGCCTCCTATGGTTCAAAGGTATGAAGCACTAATCGCTTTTCAGTGTAAAGGGTTGCCCCACAAGAGCTTCTCCACTCATACCCCAGTAACTGAAATTATTCCTGACTGTAAAGCATGTTCATCTCTTTGGATGAAAGACAGCCCGTAAGTACACTCTTCAAGTCTATTTATGAGTGCTGAATAAACACGGGACATTTTGATATTCCTCCTAGCCTTTTTGTGCAATCAAACTCTCCTGCACTGCACATTCTATTACCACCTTCTAATGACTGGAGATGAAAGACTTCAGAAATGAGGCATGCTACTGCATCATCTCTAATGGAATGTATTCCTCTGTAGAGCAAAGCAGGGTGCATCTGGCTTCTGTGCGGTTAGCAAGAGCATCAAACCAACCGGCATACATTCAGGCTTTGCTGAAGTACACTCCTGTTAAGGATATTTCTTTTAATTATGGGGCAAAGGATGACTAAAATGAAGCCCATACATCCACCAATCATTTCAGTGGTTGACTTCAAAAAAGCCACAGAACATTATGTTGGCTAGTGGAAGAGTCAGCTACAGTGGGAGGCTGCTGTGTAAAGATTATTTAGTGAGTGCATGATGATCATATCAGCCAGGTTATTACATTGTTGGAAGCAATTACTAATTATGATACATAAGATTCAAAAGTAAAAGCAATTTGAACTGCACAGAGGGGGATAAAACAAGCCCATAAACAAGCAGTGTTCCTAAAAATATTCTAATGTGAATTATGGTGTTGTTGCCTTTTGTTCTCCCCTCCTCCAAATATATCATTTCTTGCTCATGAAGGACACTAAGAGTCACAAAATAATGAGTGGGTGTTAAAAATATAGTACAGAGACTGGGATACAAAGAATTTAAATTGCTGAAGACAATTAGCCAAATGTTTTTTTTAAAGCTGTCATCTAGAAATTAGAATCATTGTTAAAGACCTACTTACTTTTCTTCTCTCTAAATATGCAGTAGAAGTTATGCAGATCCAACTTCTCAAACAGTATGCTTCTACCCCATGTCACCAATGGAATATTATCTCTTAACACTTGAGAAAAACTTTTCCCACTTTTGGTTCATGTCACACTCAGAAGATGATATTATCAGTCATGGTTATTGCATGCTAACAGTTTGTGACACACTGGGTTTGAGACTGCAAGCACACTGGGGACAGACTGATAGAGAGATCTATAAATAGGCATCTCGTGTGAACCTGAGCCCCTGCTTAAGCGCAGGCTCACCCCATGCTGTGACACGAGCAGCCACGCACTATGGGTCTGAGTCACAAAGCACGACAGGAGGAACCAGCCCAGGTCCGCACTGTCCCTACTGCAAGTCAGCACCAAACCACATGCAGCACAAATTACATGAGAACTTAATTCCTGCTTTGCCAGGCTATATGACTCCTTTGTCAGGCTATGTGGTCCTTTGGAGCAAGGTCCCATAGCATTTAAATTATGATCGCCTGGAATCTGAGAGACATTGTGAGCTCCAGAACAGAGTAGATATCTTCAGTCAAATCAAAGCACACAAAGCCAGCTCTTGAAAATCTAAAACTAGGCCCAATTGACACAGATTTATACTGTTTTCACTTTGCTTTTTTGCTCCTTAATTGCTAATATGAAAGAGGGAAAATAATCTACCTAAGAAATCTGTTGCTGAAATGCATATGTTTTGATAGAGAAGTGCTATGCAGTATCAGAATACTTAGATGACAAACATCTCTAATTTTATCATCTTCTCCTCCCAAAGCTTATCATCTTCATTCCTATCTCGTCTCTCTAAAGTGCTGTGTACTTACAGGATTCTCTCTTTCCTACATCCCACCTTTGCAGCTCAGACACAGTGTCTTCTCACCATTTCTGACTGTTCACTCCAGAACTCAGGGAAGTTTTTGATTTCAGTCAGACCCTAAAAATTTACAATTATTGAAAAGAAAAACAACTGAAAAACTTCCATGCATATTGATTCCTGAATATCAGAGCATATTCAGACAAAATGAATTCAGTAGAGTTCAAGAAGTTTTTTTTTTAAAAAAGGTGCCATCTGCAAAAAATAAAAATAAAAACAAAAAATAAAGGGGAAAAAATCTGCAAATGCTCTGTGACAAGTGACAGGGTGAGCATTTCTGCTCGGTTTCAATGCAAGGTCAAACTGACTGGTTACAACTGCTTTCCCCGTGATGTTTACTCTTTGGCTTGGAGTTGGGATGGACAGGAAGCAGAGACAGTCAGTTCCAACAGCTCAGCTGCAGGCAAAGTGACTGCTGACTAAGTGGTAGCACTTCTCAACCTGCCTGAACTCAGTCATCAGAGCGTGTCTCACTGTGCCCTAAGCACATGCAGTACAGCAAAGCATTTCATACCTTGTAATTTACAGGCAGAGGAGAGGGTATATGGACTATGCAAGGTCATAACAAAAAACAAAACATAATAAAGCTCCTTGCAATGTTACCAGACTTTTATTAAAAGTAAGGAAGTAAGGGTATTTATTTTCCACATTCCACATTAATTGTGTTTTTTAATATGAGGACCTCTGGTTAGTTTCAAGGTTTGAGATTAATGGAGTTCCTACCCAAGCCCTGATTACTGCATACAGTTTTAAAATATAACACAAGGAGAAAATTATCTTAAATGGGTTCTGCAAAGCACCTTTCTCAAGAGTGGTGCTACTCTTTCAGAAACTTTTTATTTCATTAGATTTGCAAAAAAAAATCCACAAAACCGTCATAAATATTTTAAATCAATTTATCATTTTAAAATAGTTTTCCTCTAAATCAGCCGTTTGCAGCAAGTAAAATCCCTCAGTGGTCCATGTGACCACTAAAGAAGGTGTAATTTTAAAACAGATATTGAATTGAATTGACATTTCAGTATCTCATCCATTTTTGCATGTTTCAACTAGTTTTAACAAACATCTGTTAATATATAAGACTGAAATTCCAGTAATATCCAACAGATGTCTCAACTCAGAGAAATCTACATACAGGCTTACAGATAAATGGCAGTGAGGAAAAAAAAGGCAAAACCCCCCAAACAAACAAACAAAAAAGGCACTTCTACACAGAACAAACTATTATTATTGATCTTTTCATAGTCCAACAAAAAAATAAATATTTGTATTATGCCATGAATATATTCACGTTGACTTCAACTGAACTGGACCAGCAATATCACCTGAAAACCTTGGAAGGGGGAAGAAAACATTTCAACATTTAATCTGACTTAAAATCTATGTCTCATTCCCCTTTATTTCAGTGTTATCTCATAAATTAAAATTAAGACAGGTGAGATGTCCCTCTTTGCATCTTTTTGCTTCTCTCTAGGGCAACTGAAGTAGGAAATTACTGTGTATTTCTGTTTCACTATCAGAGAACATAAAATACAGAGGTTTTTAGTTTTCAAGAGTACTCAAGCGCTGCCCAAATCAAGTATCTTTTAACTTTAACCTCTAGTAGGGATTACCACTACCAGCTAGCAGGACAATAGTTAGAATAATAGAAAGCATAAATTACTGAAGGAGACAAATTATATAGGGAGTAGGATAATACAGATTATTTTCCACTGGAAATTACGACAGATTCTAGAAAAATAATAATAAAAAAAATGGCAATAGCGAAAGACACCTTTCCTTTCCCTGTAAATCACTTACTAAGGACAACCTCTTAGGGACCTGTCTTTTTAAGCACACTCAGATTAGATGATTTCTCATTTGTACTTGCCATTCACAATTTGTGGTATATGTATTTCCTCCAGACTGTTTATATTGTCTTCAGCAGTTAAGGTGCATTCATTTTGATAGCCAAATGAGAAAAGCACATCAAAAATCAATAAAAATATCTTAATAGAATCTGCATTAATGTTTATAGAATATGACCATTATACCTCTGTATGTAATTTCAGAATCTTTTTTCCATTGTGCTTTTAGTCATCTAGTCTTCTTTCCTTTATAATTTAAATGAGCAGCTATACAAATCTGCCGAAGAAAGGCTTATTACCTAGTGGCTGTACTATGGCAGCCGGCTGACTAGAGATCATTTTTTTCTCTTTCCCCAGATACTGTTCTTACCATTCGTGTTTTCACAGCAAATTCTTGTTCTTGCAGTAGATTTTACTACTAAAGGTTATGAAATAAGTCAATTCCTGCTCGATGACAGGTAGGTCTTCTGCCATAGAAGCAAAGAGGCATTGATATTTGATGAAGTGCCTTGTCCTCTAATGAAGTGCCCTTTGGTCCAGATAAAATGGTGTAACATGGTTGTTACTGAAGATGTGATTATATGTTACAAGTCTGGGGCTCAGAAACAAACGAACAAACAAAGAGACAAAGCATATGAGCCCAGCAAAATTTCATTTGTTTGCTTGTTTCCTAGTATGATTCAAGGGGAACTGAGATGCAAAGATAATTGTAATTCCTGAGTTGAGGTGGACACAGGAAGAAGTGCCTTAAGGGTCTACGTGCAGAAAATATGCCTCCAAATGCTCAGGACGCACCTAGGGTATCACATCTTCGCACTGCACCTACTATTTCTAACACTGAACAAACAAAAGCATTTGTAAATAAAAATCTTGCGAGATCAAGGGCCAAGGTTATACAAGGAAAAAGGAATTCTAGAAAATAAACACTGAAGAAGTAGGGGCCTTCTGTTGACCTTTATTGAATGCTTTGTAGATTGTAGAGTATAATATTTTATGTCAGTACTTTTGTTGTTGTAAAGTGCCTGCTTCCTTCCTCTCTGCCCTCAGTTTACTTCCATTTGTCTACAACAGTGCAAATTCACTAAATTAAATGTGAGAGAACTCCAGACCTCCCTCAAACTTGATTAAATATAATAAATGGTTCAGCACGGTGCATTTGCTTAATGCATTTATGCACAGTCAATTGTCTTCACTTATAATGCAACATTATCACATTAAACTTAGCAAGGATCATATGCTCTGTCTGCTCTCTGGATAAACTGTGCAACATTGACTTCGGTGTGTTTTACACCATACTGTGTATCTATCATGTTATAATTTACTGAGCACAGGGCAGGGAAAAATACAGAAACATTTCAATAATTTTTGATAGCTTTAATTCTTGAGTGACTTGCGTGTTGACTGTATCCTGTCATATAGCTAGGAAGTTTCAGGATTACTCCAAATTAAGCCTATAATAATGCATTTAGATTTCTAACTAGATGACTCAGGGAATGGGTAATGTAATATGGAGATTTGAAACTCTCCAAGAGTCACCAGGCTCAAGTCTCACTTAGGCTGGCAGTGACTGAACATCATCACTACCCAATAGCTGTTTAACGGCTCATATGTGAACAGAGATTATGGTCTCTGTTCAGGCACTGCTTGATATTGGGCACATTGTAATCCAAGTCTTGTTTCTATCACCTAAAAGGGAAGATAAACCCTCCAGTTCTAAACAGTAAATATATGGCAAGTTAGTGTTTACTCCTTAGATGATTTCTGTAGGATAGTACAAAGTTCTACCAGTGACAAATCATGGGAAACTTTCCTAGATTTCACTTACTTCCAAGGAAAATGGAATACTCCTATATCCTGGTATATCTTTCCAGCGTATCTGCCTCCCATTAAAACATTTGCCCTTTAAAGATTAATTCAACAAATATTCTTACATAATGAGTGCCCATGGAACATGGATTAAAATGGAACATGGATTAAAAATGCCAATCAGGTTGTATATATAAGCATATTCTAAGACCATTTTAAAAAAAAATGTAATGTACAGAAATATCCTATATCATGCCATGCAGGGATTACTGTAAGCAAATATACAGTTGAATGTCATTATAATCAAGGACTTGCATGGCAATTATCTGGGAAAGCATTAGCACAGAATAATGCAGATGTGATTAATTCAACGAGCATAATCATTTTGTACAGGTGCAGGCTTTGAAAAAATTGACCTGCAGTCAGTGACACATCAGACATGATGAAATGTATGTCTAGGGTGGAGAAAACTGCATTTGTGAATGACCCAAGGTCATATGCTGCACTTGGAGATGAAAAATATTGCAACAAATAAGTACAATTAATTACCAAAATCTGTTAACTTTTTATGAGACAAACCCAATAAAGGAACATTTCTGGTTTTGCTTTTAACTAAGTGCCAAATGTAAATGTAATTATATTTCAGATAGATTTAAAAAGTGCCAGTTGTAAGGGAATAAAAAACTGACCCACTGTCTCTGCATGTGTCCAGTGCTGGTGCCCTGAACTACTGGACTCATAAATCTAAGCTCTGTGTCCAGATCACTTTACTATCATCTGAATGAAGTGAAGGATGAGGTGCATTGTCCCCAAACATTTCCCACTCTGGGTCATTGCAGTAGTAAATTTAAGCTGCGCATCCTGAATTGTGAGTATACCTGTAAACACCAGGATCTGCTTCTCCCGAGGACTCTGTGATTAAAAGGTACACTTGGGTAGGCACACTTGAGTCTCTCCTTGTACAATGTATTTCAGGATTCTTCAGCTATTTGAAAGTGCCAATGAACTGTTCTATGCAAAAGAGACTAAAGTGTGGTTTCTCATGAACGCTTCAGAACAGGAAACAGCAAAATCAGTCCAAATTTAAAGTTTATACTCTGGTTTGTAAATACCTATTAGCATTTTAACGAACACTGCAAAATATACATGCTTTTATACCCTAAGTAAATTTCTGAAAGACAGTTACAAATTAAATAGATTTAATTTACCAGATCAGGTGAAAATTAAGAATTAGTCTATTCTCTTATAGGTAATTAAAAAGGAGTGTTTTATTTCTTTTTGTTGTTGTTGTTTTCTTTTTTTTTTTTTTTACATTTTATTACTTATATGGAAGATTTAATTCAGCATGCTTTATTGCTTAAAAGATCAGAAAACAATTTTGATAACAAGTATTTAGAACATACAAATGTTCTAAACGACAACACTTTTTGGGTTGACTTATACCTTGGGCTACTAATTTTTTTGTAAAAACAATTTGAAAAGTTATTTTTGTCCAATTTCTGTTACTCTTTGAAGAGTTTTATAATCTAAGTGGCTATTAATAACCTTTTTTAATCTTGCATGAATTCAGGAACCAAAATCTTTGAGGCTGAAGTCAATTATGTATAAAGAAAGTCCATTATTTACAGCACTATTATGTCACCAGTTCATCTATTATGAGGGTCTATCCTGATCATCTGTAAATTACCCATCCTTATTAACTAAGATGTCTAGGTAAATTAAAATATTATGACTGAGGTAAATCCGATCCCAAGTGGCAGAACTGGATAGCAGTCTGAGGCCTAGCTGGCTTTCTTCCAGGCCTCCAGCACCTCCCCCATTCTCCAGGACCTTTCAAAGATGATGGAGAGCGGCTTAGCAATAACATCTGCCAGTTCTTGCAGCACTCGGGTGCATCCCATCAGGGCCCATGGATCTGTGGATGTCAAGTTTCCCTAAGTGCTCTGTGACTCAATCTTCCTCTACCCAGGGCAAGTCTTCCTCTCTGCTGGCACCTTCTCCAGTTTCTAGGGTCTGGGATTCCAGAGGGCTTCCCTTGGTAAACACGGAAGTGAAGAAGGCATTCAGTAGCTCTGCTTTTTCTGTGTCTTTCGTAATCAAGGCACTCACGCCATTCACCAGCAGACCCATGTTTTCCCTAACCTTCCTTTTGATAGACTCTTCTTTCCATCTTTCTTATAAAATAACGGAACATTGATTGAACCAGTATTGTATGCTTTAAAAGCAGCTGTCTGCATATAGTCTTTATTTTACTGACTCAGAACAATAAGGCCAAAACTGCTGAGCAAAACTCTAAACAGGTCCTTAGGTTTCCACTCTCCTCTCTTTTATTAGAAATTTATGTTCCAAATACTTACAATTTAATTTTACCTCTTAACATCTGCAACTACAATTTTGTGCCTTGATAAATTGAGAAAAGGTGGTTTACATCCATATGGCTCTAGCAGAGCTTTGGAGAGAGGCAGAAAGTCAACAATTACTATGAATACAATCAGAGAGACCTTAACTCCTGGTATTAGACCAACCAAGAATCTCAAGATTTTTGCCTGGTTCTTGATCTAATTCTCTCTTAAAGCATTAAATATTTATGAAATATGTTGTGTCATAAGAACTTAATCTGGCTTCCTCTGAAAGGTTCCTCATCTTACTAAATCTATAGATTCATGATTTATAAGTGTACAGTGCCAGCATTATCTATCATTTATGAAAAAAAAAAAATCATAGCCACTTTTGATGGGCAGCTCCCTCTGCGTAATCACAGTCTTTGATCTTTAAATACAAAGAGTTAATTTCAGGGAACAAGAAGAATTATATTAAAGAGTCTGAAGCCTGTATTTAATTTATGGTGAATTGTTCATGCAGATAAATGGATTTTAAATGAAATGAGAGATTTCAAACCTTTCAGCTGTTTAATAAACCATATAAATAGAAGAGATGAGTTGGGATTGAACTTCCCAGCCCACCTGTCTACCTGCACATATGGCTAAAATACTCTTAGGTAATAAAGAAAAAAATAACCTTTCTCCTATTTCTACAAACTAAAGTGGTCAGGAACAGTGTCAGTGACACACAGGTCAATCAATGAGGCAAAAGGAACTGATAGTTGTGGGATATTTTAGGAAGTATGTCTTTGGTCCACTTTCCAGTTCAAGCAAAATTTGCCTGGGAGCTGGAACGTAAGACCTATGATAGTAGACTCATGAATTTTTATTCCTGATTCTAACCATAATTTTGTATGATCTTGTTCCAGGTCCTCTATTTCACCAATATATTTACTTGCAGGAAGAAGACTGATGGTTTTAGGAATGAAGTATGTTGCAGCTATTAATCCAGCAAACTTTCCCTCCATGTCAATGTGCTTCCCCTCTCCTCAACTCCAAAGAACATCTCTGTAACTAGACAAAATGGAGCTTGGCTTCACAAATGTTTCTGTTTGCAACCTTGCTAAAGAAATTTTAACAGCTTTGACTATCCATCTTGGTAACAGAAGATCTTGTCCACTAGCAAACCGCCTTATTAAAACCATGCTTTCCTAAAGATCTAAGTGTGAACTTAGGTCCCAAAACAGTTTTATAAAAGGATTTATTCTTTTATTTCCATCCTTCTCTGGACTGTTTTATTTCTCTAATTTCTAACTAATATAATATAATAATATAATATATATTTCTCTAATTTCTAACTATGATGTTAACTGATATAATTTACAAACAGCAAAGTAACTCCAGTTCATTGTCAATGATGGATGAATTCTAACTATGTATTTGCAAAAGCCTTGATAAAATTTTATACTTTAAAAATAAAATTATACCAATTTTTATATACTATATATATAAAAAATACAGTTTGGGGAGCTTTTTCAAGATCTTTCATCCATTCCATTAGGGCCTTTGTAAACCAAAATAGAAATATGATTTGGTTTGATGGTCAACAGTCAATTTGAGTTGTTATTGCCTGTTTCTAGCTGTTACTCAGAACCATGAGACAAACTCTTTTCTCTTCACCTTACAAAGACTAACATTCAGAATGATTCTTATTTCTTCTGCCTCTGAAAGCTGAGTTCAATTCTAACTTTACCAACGATAAAACAGTTTGTAAACATGGAGTATACTATATATTCATCATGGAAATTATCAGGTCCCCAAAGGTAAAAATAATTTCAATGTCAATCCTAGAACATGATGTGTGACTTGTACCAAGTTTACCATGTAATAAGGTGAATTTTTTAGCAATTAGTATACCCCAACTTTTACAGTAAATGTCCAATTGGAAACCAAAGATAGTGAATATATTTGAAATGTGAGATCTAAATCAGCCAGTGGAATATATGAGCCCATAGCACTGTCCTTGCAGGGAACTATGCAGAAGGCTCACTGCTGACTGCAGTAACTACTATAATTCTCCACTGAAACCACTGCAAATTATAAAGTGAAGGATAAAAAGCTTAACAGTGATTGACAATTATTGCATGTATCAGTTCCATGAGACAAAAGTATCTGATCCTGACTCATTTTGCCCAAATAATGAAGAGGATAGTAAGAATGTAGCTGCTTGAAATACAGGTTTCTTTTGTGGTTGCCATTTCAGCAGTTCGTGTTTTGGCATTAGACAGCTGTGCATAAATTCTTTTGCTTCTCATCTTCCTCTTCAGGATAATAATTTCAAACTTTGATATGTGGCATTTTAGAAGATATACTCTGTAATGCTCTTTGGGCTAAGGTCTATTAAAGACATCAGGCATCAAGCTGCATTGGTTCTGAGGACAGAAAAGTAATAAAAGCACAGTTCTATTTTGTTTAAAAGGAACTCAAATTGGAAACTACTTATTTTTTGGATGGTGAAGTGCTGTGAGTGCTTATGCTGGCTCGCTGTACATTGTCCCCATTCTTCTATCCACAGGAACAGTTAGAGTGGAAACCAATGTCACAGGGAGACTAAGAAAAGAATTCTGAAACAATAAGTGATGGCTTTCTGCAATTCCATTAAAAGTGAAACACAGCTAAGCTAACACAGCTAAGTGAGACACTGAAAATACTTTTTTAAAGAAGAGGAAAAAAGAAGAGAAAGAAATAAAAATAGAGCCTATATAGTACCACAGAAGTCATTTCCTTTGGTTGCTTTCTGAGGTAAGAGTGTGAAATACAATTACATCTGGAGAATCTGTTTATGTTACCTGAACTGTGCATCCTTCTGGATCCATGATCTGGCACAAAGAACACAGACGTTATAGAACAGTTTTCTGAATTCCGGAATATGAGTCCAGATCTTCACGCAGGCAAAAAGGAGGCAAAATGTTTAAAAATATATAATTTTGCTTACAGTATAATGAAAAAGAGGGTTTATTTAAGTCTTTTCTTTAAAACAGCTCTGCATCCTTCAGCGCTACGTAAGTCATTTCTTAGCCATTCATAATCAACTGAATGCAAACTGTTCCTCTCACCAGGCTTCAGCCTTCCAGCACTGAAGATGTTTTTTAAAAGGCTCCAAATTAGTTTGATAAGAACTTCCACTACACAGTGCCATAACATCCTTTCTATTCAAAGCTTTGATAGTATACAAAGCTAAGCACGTCACCAGAGATATTGAGCACCTTCATCTCCATTAACTTCAATGAGAAATGAGGGCACTCATCAACTCAGTAGACCCAAGAAAATGCTCCCACATAAAAGAAAAATGAATTTTCCAGCACATTTAGTTCCAGGGGTATCACAATAGCTTTTCCTCCCATGGCATGATTCCTAGTTCAATTATGCAGTGATTATTCTATTTTGGTTTCTGCTTTGAATATGCAGTTTAATTGCTCAGAGAGGAACACTTGGCTATTGAATATAGAAAAAGAAATAAAGGAGAATCATTTTTGGCTGAGTCTATCTTGCTGCTGTGAATCTGTAGGCTATCATTTTGGATGTCCAGCTTAGAGGAAAAATATCTGGTTCCTGCTGTGGTTGATAATAGCAGAGATTAAATACATTTTAAAAATGAAACTTTTCCTTGTATTCCTTAGAGTAAATGCTGCCTGTCTGTAATATGTTAAGCTCTCTAGTAGTATTGATGGTAGGTTACTAAAGTAACACTTGTAGCTAGGGTGATTTGATTTGGTTAGTATATCATCTATCCTGTGTACAGGAGGGTAGCACTGTCTCATGACTACATGGGCATGTGTCATTCCTGGTCAAGGAACTGAACAATTTTATATTAATAAGTACCTGAGAGAATAAAACATAGGCAAAAACTCAGGCCAGGATGCTTTATTATAACCAAAAGTAAGTTGCATTTAAAATGCATTTTGCTGGCTGAGTTCAGAAATGGAGGAAACCATGGTAGTAAATAACTTTTCATTCTCAGCGACCAAATAGGTCATTATTGTTTTTTTAATACTTAACCAAAGAAATACAAAATATATTACTAATACCTCTGAGACTTTTTTAATGATCACTCCAATATTGCATTTTCCAATATGCATAAAACTGACTAATATGTACTGATGTTTCCTGTACTATTTTACAGAACCTGTAAATAGTACTCCTGACTATACTGGTAATGTTACTGCATTTAGAGCTATTATTTTGGAACACCCTAGTATTTTTACATTTGAAGAGCAATAGAATCCTTTAGTTGCCAGTCACTGTGGACTTCCAAGCTGACTCCAGGCAAACTTCAGATACTACAGCAGAGCCTCACTGGCTATCAACTGATGCAGGTTAATGGAAGACCATGTGGATATAACATAAGCCAAATGAAGATATCTTTTTTCTTAAAGTATAACTGACCAGCCCATGTCCTGCTTTCTTTGTTTGATTTTCCCTGGATGTCAGGCTACATTCAAAACTAATCCAATTTAATTTCCTCAGTTACAAAACCTGCCCAGGCAATAACACAAAGCTGCTCAAGTTACTGCCTTTCAGTAAATTCTAGATTGTTCTGGTGCCTCAGAAATGCCAATTTCTATACCAGTAATTCCCAAGGCCTCAGAGAAAAGTCCATTGTCAAGCCTGAAGATGCATCATTTTCTTTCACTGAGTGCTATAAAAAATATCTGATGTTTTATAGATGCATACTGGGAAGCACAGTTTGCAAATGCTTTTTGAGGATTAGAACTACATAGAGAAAATCATAGTCTTTTCAGCTGGTCCATCAGATTTCTTCCAGGATGACAACTAAAAGCTTCACTGCAAAATGCATGATCCAGGAGAGGACATATCTCTGCATCA
>NW_010586452.1:582479-604801 GCF_000705375.1 Tinamus guttatus | reverse complement strand
CCTGTTGTCTATCTCATTGCCACTCTTACTGTCCAAGGAAATGATGCTCCCTAGATTGTTGAACTTTTGGACTGACTTAATCTCTGATTTGCCTATGATGATGTGGGGATGATGGAAGACTTCCTGAGGTGCAGGATGGTAGAGAACTTCTGCCCTCATCAAACTGACTTCCAGTCCAAAAAGCTCAGCAGCTTCTGCAAAGCAGGATGTTAAGCGCTGTAGTGCTGCTTCTGTATGGGCAACAAGGGCAGCATCGTCAGCAAAAAGCAGCTTGCAGACAGGGTGATTTAGGATCTTAGTGTGGGTCTTCAGACACCTTAGGTTGAATAAGCTTCCATCGGTACGATATCGGATGTAAATGCCGTTTTCTTCATCAAGATCTGCCATGGCCCTTTGGAACATCGTCCTGAAGAAGACTGTGAATAGAGCTGGTGCAAGAACGCAACCTTGTTTCACACTACTGGTTAATGGAAAGGGCTCAGAGAGTGCATGGCCATATCTGACTTGGCCGCACTGATCCTCATGTAACAGGATAATCATTTTGAGGAACTTGGGGGGACATCCGAATCATTCCAAGATCTGCCACAGGCCCTTCCTGATCAGTGTCAAAAGCTTTGGTGAGGTCAACAAAAGTTATATAGAGTCTTTTGTTCTGTTCTCTGCACTTCTCTTGCAGTTGTCTGAGAACAAATACCATGTCTACGGTACTCCTATTAGCTCTGAAACCACACTGGCTTTCAGGTAAGACTTCTGTTCAAAAGTATTCTTGTGAGGATTTTTCCAGCAGTGGAGAGCAGAGTTATATCACGGTAGTTTGAGCAGTCCGACTTTTCTCCTTTCTTCTTGTACAGGGTGATGATGACTGCATCACAGAGATCTGGTGGTAGTTCGCCTTTTTCCTAGCAGTGCATAACGAGCTCGTGAAATTTAGCATGGAGTGCTTGGCCTCCATACTTCCAGACTTCAGGTGGGATTCCATCAACCCCAGCTGCCTTGCCAGTTTTCACCTGCTGTATGGCCTTAAGAGTCTCTCCCATAGTAGGAGCTACATCCAATTCATTTTTCACCAGTTGTTGTGTAATGTGCTGAATTGCTGAACCTTGGACTACATGGTTAGCACTGAAGAGAGTCTGTAAATGTTCAGACCATCGATTCAGCATGGAGGTTTTATCTGTCAGAAGCAGGAGAGTAGCAAGCTTTGAAGTTGGGTCTGTACCACTGCTTTCAGAGCCTCATAGAATCCTCTGTGGTCACCCGAATCTGCGCAGAGTTGAGTCTTTTCTGCTAGGTTGATCCACCACTTGTTCTGAATGTTTCAAAGTTTCTGTTGGAGCTTACTGCATGCAAGATGAAAGGCTGCTTTTCTTACATGGCAAGATGGCAGAGCAAGGTATGCTTGGTGAGCAGTTCTCTCCTTTGCCAAAAATTCCTGGATCTCTTGATTGTTTTCATCAAACCAGTCTTTGTTTTTCTTGAAGGAGAACCATAAGGATTCTTTGGAAGACTGCAGGATGCTATTTTTAATATGTTGCCAAAGCACTTCAGGAGAGGGATCTGTGAGGTGGTCTTCAAGTCTAGTTTAAAGGTTTACCTGGAAACTGTCCCTCACTCTAGCTGTTTGAAGATTATTAACTTTGAGCCTCCTCCTTGGAATTCTGTCCCTCTTAGGTTTGGGCTTAAAGTGGAGGTTAAGTCTGCATCGCACAAGGTGGTGGTCTGCTTGACATTCTGCATTATGCATCACTCGGGTGTGACAGACATCGCCAATGTTTCTCTGGCGCACTAAGACATAGTCAATGAGGTACCAGTGCTTGGATCGAGAATGCATTCAGGTTGTCTTCAA
Source organism: Tinamus guttatus (assembly GCF_000705375.1). Next base: position 602,958 of record NW_010586452.1, on the reverse strand, counting down.
GTAATATTGTAATATTGCCTGGAATGAAAAGATACATGAGGTAAATATATATATACCTATATATATATATACACACACACATATACATATAAAAGTTGTTGAGAAGAAAAGGAGTGCTTGAAAGGCGTAAAATTTGCCAGATTCTTCTAAATGATGCATGAAGTCATGAGACCATGAGGAAAATTCTGTAGAATTCTATATATAGCTTGGTATTCTGTAGCATTGGTGCACATATAGCCAAGAGCTAGGCAGAATGCCAGGACTGAATTCTCACAGCTGCTTTACCACAAGCCATTTCTGCTAATAGCAATGGGCAGCCTAAAGAGAGTGTTACAGTAATACATCAAAAATAAGCTAGAGATAGTCTTTAAACTCATATGTCTTCAGTTTCCACCTTTGCCTGAACTCATCGACAAGTTCAGAGTAGATTCAAAAATAATTGAAAATTTTAATTAATTGAAAAAAATAGCCATAGTACTTGGATTTCCCACCTGTGTTACTGTATAACGGGTCTGCATTCTTTACCACCAGGCAAATGGCCTTTCAAGACCAAGGCAACAAAGAAGGCAGAAAGAATTTCCCACCTAATGCATATGATTTAGCACTTACTTAGAACTTCAAATGCAGGCATTTAGGAAATATTATTTCTTAAAGAATGAGATATAACATTAGGGTGGCTGGTACTGCTGACAAGCTTTGCAAATAATTAAATCCTAGAAAGCCTTAGATAGTGTGCTAGGGGGAACTAAACTACTCCATCCCTTTATAGGTAATTTTGTATTTCTGGCCAGAGGTCAGAGAAAATGTCTGTTTAACTTCCCAAGTCTTGATCAATTCTATGTTAAGAGAAATGTGGTAACAAGGTGTTGGGATATGGGAAACAGTGTGACTACAGCTTTAAAGATGTAGGAAGCATCACTCTGCAATTTCGATACCTGTGAATTAAATATAGCTGTTATGTGCTCTGCTGTACATTGTTTCACAATATTAAATCAACTAATAAAAGACCTTTATTTGATTATCATTTTTAAAAGTGTGACTTATTCACTACTCCAGCTGAACTTTGAAATACATGGTATAGGAGTGCTGAATTATATTTCTAATTGAAACTCAATGAAGTTATGAATTTTGTGTCTTTGGTATTAGAAATTACCCGCACAACTAATTTCGGGCACAGTTGGATGCATCATTTCTCAAATCAGCATTTTGCTGTTCAGATGGGAACAAACACCAGTGCCGTAAAGTGCAAACACCATTTCTGGTGCCAGTGGTTTACATCATATAATGCTCAATGCCTGAACATCTTTCCCATTATTAATGCATCAATATTCCTATGGAAAAGAAGCAACAGCTTTTACTTTAAGAGGATTCCAGTTATAGGTTTGATTATCAGCTAATGCAACCCAAAATGTACACAGAACTAGCACAGTGATATAAGAAACATCAGACACAAAATCCAATGTATAATCTGGATGTTTCATTGAACATGTGGTTCTTCTGGAGATTCTGAAGTGCAGGGAAAGCTGGAGCTTTGTGGACATTAACTCAGTAGTTGTTCCAAGCATTATCTTTGCCATGATAGAAGGTGCAAAATCTGGAATATATGAAGCCTACAAATTAAACAGCCAGTAAGGGAACAATAGAGGGTATAGAAAAGAAATGGAATGAGTTGCTGGGTGAGATATGTGTATTTATCAGGATGGCTCCCCAAAGCACAGTGGCCGTATTGTCATTAGTCAAGAGAATTTCAATTCCTGTTTGAAATAAAGGGTTCCTCTCTTTGCAAAGCAGGGAGGGCTGCCTCAACAACTTGCTTCAGGACTGCTGAAATTTAAGGCGACAGTTTTGGCAAGTAGTTGGGGTCCTGTTAACCTCAGACAGGACTCGCATTACAAAAATCATGTTTATAATGTGTGTAGAGGTAAAATATGAGGCTCTAAGAATATCAGCTAAGAATTCAGATGCAGACAACCATAATTCGATTTCTTACCGGATGGTACCATTGCTAGAGCTGGATTTTCATGCTGAAAGAACAGCATATATTACTAAGAGTAAACATCTTATCATGGCTCAAAGATGGCTGGTCTGAATATTAAGTCTCTCATTAATGAGTTTGTATTAAAATAAAACCTAAAAGGAGTAAAGAAGACACAGTAGTACTACAGACTACCAATATAAACCCAGAATTATTCTTTCTTTTCCTATTTCTAAAGATGTATTCTGTAGAAACAGGTATGAGGATTAACAGCATGTGTGGAACAGGTATTGCTGACAGGCAGCGGAGCAACAGTTCAGTATTTCTTTCTGGCTGGATAGCAGAAAGAGATAAACCAAAAGCTTTTACTAAGAGGCAAATATACAACAAATTAACAAAAAAAAAAGAAAAAAAAAGGAAAATCAATGATTAATTAATTGAAAACGGTGAAATTATGAAAAGAAAACACAGTTCACTGAATTGAACTTAAGCTGCAGGGCTGAATTAATGGTCCGTGTATTTGGTTACAACAGCATACACTTCCATTTTCTTTTCTTTATGCTGAAGATTTTTTGATGCTTGTGTGGAAGAATTGTTTGTGGAAGAATTGTTTGAAAGCAGGAACTGAGAGGAAAACTAGGGCCTTACAGGAGTTTTGGCATTATAGAGGCTTACTTGGGGTGCTACACAGTTGCCACTTCCAGGATGGTTGGTACGCACGGACTCTGCTCCTCCACGGTTCCCTGGGCAGCGCAATCTGCCCTCCTCGCAGCTGCAAAGGGGAGTAACGGAGGCTGGAGCGGGGTGAAGACACCACGACCAAACTCTGTTGCACTGCCTGTGCTGGGCTGCTGATAAGCTGCACAGTGGCTGTCTAATGGGAGATATATGATAACATGCTCGGTGCTGAGCCAGCAAAGGTGGCAAATCACTCGTTTCGGATGAACTTTGCTTGAACTTTGCTCATTATAATGTGAAAACCACACCTCCATCCCAAAAGTTACCCACCTCCGAGGTATGACCACCCCTCACTGAGCATGTGCTCTAGATTTTCGGTTGACTCTACCTTTAAATGAAAGCGAGAAACTTTTTCACCAGTCAATAATGATATTAAGTATGACTCTACTCACTCGAGCTCCACATGAATGTAAAGTAAAGTATAAAAGGTGAACTAAGGATGAAAAGGAGGAGGGAAGAATCCATTGTAACTCTTGGGTCAGTTGACGGGCTGATCACCCTTTCCTCCCCTCGGACTGGCACGCCACCTGAGGAGACTTGAGACTGAGAGCCCTCTCCCATCTTGTGGGGTGAGTGATGATTGCACATCTGTACATCAGAGCTAGCTAAAAACCCCACGCTCTAGCAGAGAATTTCCTGTACTGACACCTGAAACCTGCTTTGTAAATGTTGCATTTGGATAAATCATACTGTTTGTGAACTCGGCTACTTGTTTGAGGGGAGGCGATCGGACCTACGGTTCACAGACTGTTCCTGAATCCGATACTGATTTGATATCTCCTTCCCCCGCCACCACCACTACTACTACGGCTTTCAAACTGCAACATTTCACACTTGTAGGGTAAATCTTTGAGAAAGGAGCTTGTAACTGCAAGCTCTTTTGCTGGAGAACAGCGAAGTTTCAGAACAGGAAATGGCTTTGGCAAGAAAAAAAAAAGACAAACCAGGAGAAAAAACAGAAAGTAGAAAGCCTCTAAGAGATTTGCTAATATTAATTAATATAATTTTTAACTGAACAGTGATGACTTCTTTGTATTCATAAATTGTTGTAAATAGTGATTTTCATCTGTTTGTAACATTTTATTAAAATTTACAAACATATTTGAGATATTTATATTTTTGCATTTATGACTGTATTGTCTTTATTTGGTTAGTTAAATTTCAACTGAAATCTGAGTCAAGAATACCGGGTTCATAAGCTCTGGATATTTATGAAATATGTATTTCATATATTGCTGAGCTCTGAGTCTACACTTTAGAGAGATGAATGGGTAGTGTTCTTATCTCAAAGGTTGGATCTTTGTGCTGAAAATAAGGAGGCTTTTGAAGATCAAGTAAACAGGATATGGCATAGCCAAGATCTCTTGAGCTGGAATCCAGTACCTTAATCTTAAGAACATCCTTCCCTTCAGGTCTAACACAGTTCAATGCATATTAAATATCCACTTTATTCCAGAGCATGACTAAGGTTATGCAATTGCAGGATCTTTGCTATTTGCGTCAGCAAAAAATTTTTGCATCACCTAATTTTATCTGTCTAGCATTGACTACTTCTACAGTCAATGGCAGGAAAAAGAGAGATGCATCTCAAAAGGGAAATTTATTCCTGCTAAGACATGGGTTAGGGTTATCTTGAATTCTCTCCAAGACAGATCTGACTAATTGCCTTTGGAACACTGCTAGTTGACTAGGGAGACTTCGGTATGATTACTTAAGAACAGAAATTGATTTGAAGTTTTTCAAATCTTATATCTTTTGGACAGTTCCTCATGAGAACCCACTGTTGTACTATTACAGGTATCCAATTCAATAATTGACTTGGAACACACAATTAAGTACATGGAATCTGGTTTAGTAATTTTGCTTTGTTTTCCTCACAGAGAAAGGGTATTCTTTTTTATTATTATTATTCAAAAACCTGAAAAAACATGCTGTTATTTTTCTATCCTTTCCCCTAAGCTAGAATAAAATTATGGATTTGATGAGAAAAAACAAACAAACAAAAAAACAGTAAAATGACCTAGTTCTAAGTTTTCTGACATTTATTATTAATATGAAAAGAAGCTCTGTAAATTTTGAACATTGTCAGAATTGCATAATCTCTCATGTTACAAGTATGAAGAAGTATTTTCTTTTCAATCCACAGATTACAGGAACACGCAGTTCCATTCAGTAAGCCTCTCAAAATTCATTTCATTCAATTCACTTCCCAATTTCTGTTTCTATGAGAACCATTTCCTATACATTCCTAGTTCCAGAAATAATTACTGGACTCTTGAAATCTACAACACAACTGGTGTTTCTTTAAAAAAAATAAACAAAATGAAAGCATTTTGATTGGGTATTGTCAATCTCTTGTTAGAACACAAAGCTGATAATGTAATAAGCTTGGTAAAGCGTCTGAGACTGTTTCCTTGCATTCCCCAAAGAGGCCGCTGGATCCATTCGATGTAGCAGTATAAAATATATATGAAGGCATTTATGAACCACTGTAACTCAAACCCTGTTCCAGGCCAGTGTGAGAATGAGCTATGTAGTCTCATGGTTTTCTCACAGTGGGTGGAAAATAATGAAATTGTCTTCTAGCACATGAGCAAAATACAGCTAAATCCCCTCCAAACACACACACAAAAAAAGGAGGGAGGTGCTATTTGCAATGTAATATTTATATGAAAATACATAAAGATCCTGAGTTTCTTTACCTTCAAAGAGTTTTGAGCACCTTGGTCTGATCTCACAGATGATCTTTTTTTGAGCGGGAAGTTGGATTAGAGACCTACAGGAAGGGGCTGGATGTAGGCACTAGCCCACAATTCTGTGAATAACTCCAGAAGATATAACAGTTTCATTAGTTTTGGTGATGATATATTTCCAAGATGCAGTGACAACACTAAAATGAATGCAAATAGCATTTTTTCTCATATGCGAAAAAGAGGAAAAATGTGCATTCTTCCTTATAAGCAAGCTCTGTCTTTGTGCTACAAATGTAAGACACTGAGGAGATTTCACTATATTTTCCTACTTAAAAAATTACAAACTTGGAGAACCTAGTGGGTACCACTTGAGGAAGCAAAATGGCAAGCTCAGAGAGATTGGTGGTTTCCACAGATAAAGCATGACCTTATTTTAAAATGGCATGTTACTAACAGTATCACATAAAGAACATAGGAATTGAAAGGTTTCACTGAATAGTGGAGTCATGGAATAGTTTAGGGTGGAGCTTTGGCCATCATGTCATCTAACCTTGTATTTGAAGCAGGACAATCAGTTCTATTTTCCAGGAAGTTGAAGCTGAATTATTGCTGGAGAACCAAACCTTAAGCAAACAAAATGGAAATGAAAAGGAAGAGGAAGAGGAAGAAAAAGAGAAATGGTTTCCAGAGAAACATAAAGCATTATCAAGTGAAAGGACTATTCGGTCAGTCGTTGAATAAATAAAAATATGTCCTCGCTATAAAATAATCCGTTGAACATACAATGGAAGAAAAGCAGAACTGTCTAGCATGTGATAGTACCAAACTCCTCTCTCTTTCTCTATCTGTCTATCCATTTGGCTTTCAAAAGAAAATACATGAGGCATATTTAAAGCAAATGGGCATCATGATTAATAAGGACATCACACTGAGACACATAAAACTGCCCTGTCTCCTTCATCTGTTCTCTTGGTGCAGTGATTAACCTTTGAGTTTATGAGTATTTTTGCACTTGCCTCAGATAAAATATTTTATGAGTTCTTACCTCCCAGGCAACTTGGATTAAACTTATCAGGTCCAGGAAGATAGTAGCCTATAATGACTGTTCCCTCGGAAATCATATCTACCTCCTCACTACATTATCAGAACATTCTTTGTACAAAACAGATGGAAACATCAAGGCATGAGACAAGACAACTTGTTAAGGTCACATTCCACCTTCCTATACATCATTCATGCTTAACTGATTCCCAGCCCTTCCTAGAGGCAGACTGCATACATTATGAGGGCTGAGAATATGAAAAGATCATTTTCTTTTCCCCATTAATTCCCATTTGGAAAGACTGTCTCTGCTAAAGTTGCTTTGGCAGTGTGCTTGCTAATGACTGATCACTGTCTTTCAATGCAGAAATAGGGCAAAAGGAGGCAGATTAATCTTTTGGCAAAAATGACCCTCTCTGACACAGTATCTCAGGTTTTCAGGTATTCTGCTGTCAGTGTCAGAGAGCAAAAGAATGGAAACCAAAAAGATTCAGAAGGAGCCATAGGACAGTTCCCAGGAGATTGCACAAGTGAGTGGATTAAAACGGCATCTTTTTATATTCTAAAAAAACTAGTACATCACCATTTGACGAATGATGCTTAGCCTCCCTCTCACACCTACCAGACGTCTCCTTCTGCACTGCACAAAGAGAGAGTCAATCATTCTGATGCATGTTTCCTGAAAAGAGTGGATGAATAATTGAGTGTCATATCTGAACTTGCTGTAGACCTCCTAATCATTTAGGGACATTGAAGAAACATGAGAAAAAGGCTGTAAACAGTGTTACCAAAGATCTTTCTGGCTTTTCTGATTTTTTTTTTTTATTTTGTTAAATGCAATGCTAATGAACTGTTATCTATAAAATTATTAAGGCATAACTGTATCAGGATGAAATGCTGCATTCAGTCTGCACACAGGATTAAAAGGTGTCTTTAAAGAACATAAAGTCTAAGACTCTTCTGGTTACAACATTTCAAAAAACAGATGTAAAGACAAAAAAGTCAAGCAGCAGCAGAGGAGGATAAGGTCTGATTTGGAATCTATGCCAATATAATAAGCTGCCTTGCATATCTTGGAGGTGGAGAAATTGGTTCTGGAAGGGAATTACCCACTCTACTGCTTCTCTTCTTAAGCAATGTGGAACGACAAGAACCTCTGAGTTCTGTAGTACTTTAGTTCACATAAGTAACAGAGAAGAGAGACCTAAGATGCACTGAGCGTGTTACTGTCTTTTAAAATGTTGTCAGATTGTATCCAGTTTAACTCATGACTATACCAGATAAATTCAAGAAAAGCACCTAGATGTCCCTAGGTTTTGATGGCCCTGCAATCCAGTTAACTATCAAGGACACTCTGAATTCCTGGAGCTTCAACTGTGAATACAAGCCTTCCCTCTGTTTTAAACTGGTGTCCTAGGAGTTGCATCAGTCCATAAGAATACACCAAACATCCTCTTAGATCAAGCTAACAAGACACCAGATATCTCACCACGGTATAATTTGCAAAAAGGAAAAGAAAAGCAGAGACCAGGTTCTTTTGTTTGTAACTAACACCTGCTACATTTCTTTCAGCCATCGCAGGAGCCTTTCCTGCGTGTGGAGACAAACAGGCCAGGAGAGCAAGGCGCTCTCTGCTTGTCCTGCTTCAGGGAGCACCTTTGTGTATCAATTTGCTGCTCTATACTGCTGTCCCTGGCAGAAATATAAGGTATAAGCTTTCTTCTGTTTTCCCTAGAGCTCAGCAATTTAAACGTAAACTCTTACAGCTTCATTCAAAGACACTTGGTGCAAAGGAACTAGCAGGTCAGGAGAAGTAAAAAAAAAAAAAAAAAAAAAAAAAAAAAAAAAAAAAAAAAAAAAGAAAGAAAAGAAAGAAAAAAAGAATCAGATGAGCAGATGAGTTTCCCTGGGAGAGTTCTGCTGAAATGCCAGTCCAGCTCTCCCGGTTTCGGCCTCAACAAATGGTAGACAGCATTCCTTCCGTTTGCTTCCATTTGGTAAATCGCAGGTCACATCTGGCCTGGCCTCTGTCCACTCCAAACAGATGGGAGTTCACGTCCTCCACTGACTGCTGGAAAGGCCTGGGACAGATAACAGGGGTGCAGCATAGGAACAGCCAAGGAAGGAAGGAGGGTGAGAGGGCATTAGAAACAAAACAAAACAAAACAAAAACCAACCAAACAAAAAAAAACTTAGCAAATTTTAAGAAAGGGAAGAAGAAGGATTTTAAATGACCACTATTGAATAATATAGCTAGTGAACACTAAAGATGGCAAAGCAGCCATATAGAGATAAATGGATGCAAAAATAACTTTGAGATGTAATGCATGATTTCTCATATGCTGAATATCAATCCTAATTTACTTCCACACAAGGCATGAACTGAAAGACAGCAAAACCACAGAGAAATAAAGATTTTTAGCCACTTTCAATCAAAACCTTTGGCATTTTTTAATCCACTTTTCATCTTAACAAGTATATCGAAACTGTTTAGTTATTTTTCAACTCTCCAAAAGAAGATGAGATTTTATATATTTGTTTTATGAAAATACATGCCTTTTTTGTATTTTTGTGTTTTTGATGGTAGTCTTTTAAAAAACTTTATAACTACATGCAAAAGGAAACATGTTTTAATGAAGTTTTAAAATCAGTAATTTTAAATTAATGCATTTACATTCAAATTTTAAGATTTTAACATATTCTAGTTTCAAAATGTGTAACTAGCTTGAAGTTTGAAAGTGAATTTGCTCTTGTATCTTCACAGCACACAGTACAAACTCCTGTACACAGAGGAAATTCTACTTGCTCTCAGTAGAGGAATGCTCACATGCAGCACAGACTCAAAACACAGCAGAGTTGACCCTTGGGCTATGCAAACACATTCCATAATTGCCATATACTGGCATACTAAAACAAATATAATTTTGGTGCTATGAGGCAAGGTAGAGTTGAATGATTTGGCATAAAATGACCTCGCACAGAACCTCTGTAATTGGAGGTACATATGAAGAGCTCTTCCTGGAATACAAGAAATTTAATTTAGGACATTTCCTTTGACCAAACTGTACTGACAGTGCCCTTTTGGGTTTTTAGCACAACTCTACATTATATTTTGCCTAGTAGTGTTATCTGATGATACTTGATCATACCAGCAAATACCACCACTAGTGATTATGTACTCCTTTAGAATATAAACTGTCCAACCATTTCCCTCCCTCCAAAAAGATGGATATGCTGTTCTTCACCTCAAAGTGGCAAAGACTACTGTCTGAAAAGGCAGAACACAACTTAGACTAGACTATGCTAGAGCAGATAAGCAAGTGGATTTTTTTTTGTTTGTTCTCCTTGAGCATGAAAGTCAGCATAGACGCTAGTGGTTACTCTTCATTTTAGCAGCAGTTTTGAGGAAGGAGGAACTTTCCCTAACTCCATCACAGAACACACCTGATAAATGCTGACCGTCTCACTGTAATATTTCCTGTTCTTGTACAAATGCCAAAGAGAATGTTGCTTTGAGAAGAGTGTCAAAAGAAAAACACAGGTCTTCTAGTGAACTAGGAAGCTTGTTTTGTTGTTAGAGTGTTCTTTTAAACCTGTAGACTTTTTGTATGCTAATACGAGATCAGAACCTTAGCTTCATTACTCTTGGAGACAGTTCTTGTGCAGGTACATTCATTTCTCTGCACCTGTGAGGGTATGAGCCTCAACCAATTTAAACCCCAAAGTCAAAGTTGTTACAGCCTGCTCTTATCTAGTAAATACAAACTGATATGGTCCTCAGATCAAGACCGCTGCTGAGTCTGGCTCTCTAACAAAATTCGTGTTCAGTAGGAGCCTACTCTGAAGGTTTTATTTAAATATTCCCATTACTTTTAAAAAATCCCTTATAAAGAACTTTATCTCCAAACTTTAGCGAAATGCTCAATATAGGAATAATGAAGGCCAAACTTTCCATATATTGGCTATGTTTGGGTTAATTCCTTTTTTTAGGGATTTTGTTGTTACTTTTACTCAGTCTGAAAAAAACATAGAGTAGGATTTCAGGAAGGCTTGAGCAGTGTCTTTCCTTGGTTTTAGTTGAACTGATGAGTTCTCACCGGTGTTGAGCACTGAGATGATACAAGCTACATGTTAAGTAAACGCTTCCATCATATATAAACAAAAGATTGGAATGAGAAATGGAATTTAGAAGCAATGGAACTGGTAGATCAAAGGAGTGTGTTGAGATAAAATCAAAAATTCCAAAAGCATGGCAAGAAAAACACCATAAAATGTATGGGAGTCGGGAGAGCTTTTTAAAAAGTGTTGTGATGCACTGCAAGTAAACCGGAGGCAGAAAACACTGTGCCAGAGGACTTATAATATGGTTCTTTTGTTTTGTTCAGCTTATGAACCACCAGACATAGCTTCTTTATTGGCCTATACAGCACGAGTAACAATAGTGTTTTAGCACAGAAGCTAAAATTCAGGCCTTACTAGGTCTAAAGCATGACACGCTTTAACTCCTTGGCAATGGGAAGCATGAGCAGCTCAGGCTGAGGATCACTATGGAAATCAGGTACACAGGCAGTCTAGTCCTGTTCTGCAGTGAATCCCTGGACATCTGCAAAGCCCTTTGTGTAAATATCTGTATCTCCTTTGTGTGCCTCCTTTTGTGTGAATAATCTTGAAGTGCCTCCTTCTCCTGCTGGGACAGAGTAGATATCTTTTTATTCTGGGCCACATGATAAATAATCCAGAGTGCAAAAGACCTCATATGGAATTATAGGTAAAGAGCACTGACTAGTGCTAAGATTGCACTTCTCATTATATTTTCCTGAAATTTAAATGCTTTGGAGACAGGTACTGAAAAGTTAGGGGGCCAGGAATATGAGAAGTAAGAGAATGTGAGGATGAGACACAGAGAATTCAAGACTGGGGTTAAAGAAATGGTATTAGCTGACTTAAGATATGAAGAGAGGGTAGAGTCTGAAGATGTGGAAGAGTCTGGAGTGCAGACATTCAGAGTTCCTGGAAAATAAGTTTGTTCCAAATAGAAAGTGACTAAGAGAAGAACACAAGTTTCTGTCCTCCAGTCTGTGTGCATAAACTGCATTAATTTAAGAGATCATCCCCATGTCTTCTGACATAAGCAAAATGAGAGCCAGGGATTCTGCTGAGATAAAACTTCCTTGTCACATAGCCTTAATTCATCCCCCCGGTGGAGAATGGTTGCATACGTGCATGCGAATGCTTCATTTTGAATTGTGTGCAAAGCATCTTTAATAGATTTCAAAGATTTTGTTCTCTTTGCAGATAAATGAACTATCCATCCTCCTTTAGCAAAATTTAAAAGGTTTTACTTAGAGAAGGACATGAGTTTGTTGGTCAAGGTTTATTTGATGTTTCATAATAATAAAAATTTATATTAATAAATAAATAATTTCCAACATTTAAACACACTCTCTAACATATATTTTGAAATGTGTCCTCTAGTCAAGATCATCCCTTTATGTTGACTGCTAGGAGATGAATGTGCCAATATAGCTTATCTATTTCTTGGAGCCCAAGGTTTATTGTTTTGGAAAAACCTGCAGATGAAGTTATAAAATTTCTGTGAAAATCATGTCATGACGACTCTTCGTTATCCAGTGCTGAACGGACTTTATTCTGAGTTTTCATTTCTTAGAGATGTGAGGATGGAATTAGGAAAATGGAAACATATAGGGAATACGTTTGGGTTATATTAAAGCTGCTGTTGACTTTGCTCCTTCAGAAAATGGTCACTTGATAACCTAGTTTTATTAATTGAGACTTTATTAGTCATGGGTAAACTTGCAAGGATTTAATACTATTGACTGCAATTTCACTAAGAAAACCTCTTGAGCTTGTGAGAACAAAATAAGCTCCTGCCTGAAAACAGACTCACAATGGTATGTCACAGAGTAGGATGCTGAAGAAACAGAATATTGTAAGGCCTTCGAAACAGACTCACAATGGTATGTCACAGATGCTGAAGAAACAGGATGCTGAAGAAACAGGATATTGTAAGGCCTTCAGTTAGTTTGCCTACAGAGGTTTACTCCCTATTTTTCTGCCATGCCATGGTCCCTTAATTGTCTGTAAGTTCAAATTACCTGCAACTCAAATTACCTGCAACCTGAACTGATCCAGCTAATAGGTACATAGATACATAGACAGAATTGCTACAGACCTCACAAAACCTGGTTTTCTCCACTTGAGAGAGACCTTCAACACTGTTCTGGCAGCCCTTTTCCCCAGTTGCCCTCAGCACCCAACCAGGATATTTAAGACATGTACTTAACTCCTCCTATTGCCATTTTCTCCATTGCCTCATGCACTGGTTTCTACATGAAGGAAGACTAAGATGGGAGCATAGAACAGGGATACAGCAGGTTCCCATCCATCACTAGGATCAGAAGGAGGAGACCAGGACCCTGGAACAGATTGAGGTGGGCACCTAAAGACTGTCTACAGCAACGTAGTGACTCCGTATCATCCAACCCCTTAAATGTACCCCTTAAATGACTGTACTTGAAATGTTCATGAATACTCTACAGGTCCTGCCTTTTAGGTTGCCTATTGAATGAACAGGTTTTAATTAAATAGCACAGTGTAAGAAAATGAACAAGAATAATGAAAATCGCCTCAATATAAATCATACCTCACTCTGCATTTCAAAGACTTGAGCTCCCGCTCTCTGCAGAAGCTGATTAATTCTGAGCTGCAGCTAGACTCTCAGACCCTCCTTTGAGGCACCCTTTTATTTAGAGAAGATTAAAGTTACAGAAGCAGGAAATGAAAGAAAATAAACAAGAGCCTTTTTTTTTTTTACCTTAGATATAATTTTTTGTTCTTTTCCTTCAGATTTAAGAAAGTGTACCCACCTTAAAATAAAAAACTACATACTTAAGTTAACCTTTAGGAGGATTCACCCAGCACTGTAAAAAGTGTAAGCATCACCTGGGAACCCTCAGCGTGACAATCAAAGGTCGTTAGTTCTGCTTGTATCGCACCATAGGAACATTGCAATGTATTGCTTTAGACATAGGTATCTAGCTGACCTTTTCTAAATGGAATTATTGATTTTCAATTGTTCCATAAATCTGTACTGTTAATAGACAGTGGAACATCTAATTCATCCCAAGTCTAAAAGCTTGTTTTTGAGTGCAATCTGAATTTTCTCTTTATTATTGTAGTAGGTAAAAACATTATGACAAATAAGGTGCTGGTACAAGCAGTGGTTGCAGATGTACATGCATAATTCAAACACATGGCAAGAAGTAACCTTAGGTAGCTCCACAGACTGGAGGTATTTTTAATCCCAAAACTGGAAGTGCTGTTAATCCAAAATTTCTATTATTTAATTCATTAGAAAGTCAATCTGAAAATAATTTAATTATGTTTTCTGTTTTTCTCATGTAAAACAATAGGAATCCAGATACTCTGTATAGCTTCTTACACTGTAGACAAACAGATATATTCCCCCTGTAACCTTGCAGTTGTTTAAAATCTCTCCATGAGCTGTGCCTCCTCTTAATAACAATAATACATTGAAACTTTAAAATGAACTTGCTATTTCCCTAATCAGATGTTAGTTGTTTTCCCCATCCCTAAAAAGCTTACTCTTTTACTTCCTAAAGTTCAAAATTATTCCTACAAATATAGGGATCAAATAAGGAATGAACCACCAATTTTCAATCATGATATCTAGTACCTGAATAATGTGTCTCTTCTGTACACTGACAATAGAAAGCATAAAGATCCAAATGTATACATCTTAGTTGTACATTTATTCTATGACATTCTAATTTGAGAGTTATCAGGAATCCCTTTTCTTGAAAGGCAACAACTCTGATATCCATTAAAAATAGAAATGGATACTAAATCCTATAAAAAATTAATAACTAAGGGAAAGCAGACTCAAAATTAAGATCAATAGCTCTAGCATCCACAGTTTAGATACTGTCATAGATTTTTGTTTCTTGGCAAAATTGATCCCATATTGCTTAATAGGGGATCATTTAAATGTATCACACACGTCTGTACAGGAACATTCAGATGGACTTTGACTACTAAAAGATTTACTTTGATCTTTAGACAAAAAATACAGCATGGATATCTAGGTTTTGATATTCAACTCCTAGAAGTCATTTACATGTGTTGGTTAACACCAGTGCTAACATGTCTATATCTAATAGCATTCATTGTAAAACTACTAGGCACTGTTTTCTGTATTTCTTCTGTCTCTGAACTAAGGCTTTCATTGAGGCTTACAGTCCTGTAATTGACAACTATGGATTGGTTTTGAACTATAGCATAAGCATATCTATATGATACAGAACACTTCATATTTCAGGCACTCCAAAATTTGAGAGTTAAGATTGGTTGTGACAGCTTAATCTGCTTTCCTTGTGCATAAAAAATATAATGCAATTGCTAATTCAAAGTGCCTAAGTTTTCCTTAATGCACGGGATAGACAACAGTTAAAGGTGTTTAGATTTTGTTCTACACAAGGTCCCATGCCTCATTTACTGCACACTGTTTCACCCTTCTACCATTAAAACATTCTTAATTTCCTTATTTTTATAAGTAATATAGATAGATAGAGAGATAGACAGACAGACAGATAGACAGATAGATCCCTATACAGAATCCTATAGAACCCTATAATTTCTCTGCATTTCTTATATATTATCCATGTGGAACAACAGACCAGACCAAAACTGTATTATATTTTCTAATCATTTGATATACAGAAAGATGTCAGTCAACAAGTGTCTAGGTTGAAATGTTTAGAGCATCCTTGTCTGTTTACTTAACAATTATGGCATAATATGCCTTCACAACACAGTTCCTGTGTCTTTCACCTAGCACCAAGAGCTCATCAGTGCACTAATTACACCAGATCTCTGGCTGCTGTATTGCAAAAAGGAGGCACATTCCACTTCCTGCGCCCAGCAGGGAAATGTTCCCTTTGGAGATCTGCTTCAAACACTGAAATAGCACCCAGTTTTCCAGAATGGTTTCATTTTCCAGAAATCATTCCCTGCTTCATTTTACCCAGCTTTTAACTTTGGCAATGACTAAAGCAGCAAACAGATAGACAGCTGTCCCTCTTACTACACAAAACTTACTCATCTCCAGTACAGCATATTTTTTGTACCAAATGCATCAAGGGTCCTGGGTAAGTATTATTTCACAAGGCATCATAGGCATGATACATATTAAGATATATTACAGTTAGAATATTTGTGAATAAAGTGGTCCATGCTTAAACGGTATAGGAAAATATGTTTGGTATTCTTTAATGTTTCAAAGCTATCCTAGCAAGCTCATTTTCAGGACAGGATTTGAGACAGCAGAAAGGCTAATTGCTAGACCTCATATATTATGGCTGGTAGATATGAATGGCTTCAGAGATAGAAAACATTGATAAGTAATTAAAACAAGGACTAGAGGTTCATATCTTTTCTGATTATAGACTGTTTTAGACAAAATCTATAACCAAGAATTTGATTTACTGCTAGAATGTTTGAAGTCTACAGTCTGGAGTAATGATAGGTTTAAGAGAGGGTGAATATGGTTTTGGTTTAGTTCAGTGGGCCTGGGACCTGGCTGCAAATAATTTCCTTTACCATTAGGGTAGAGATGAGAAGCAGGTTTCCAGAAAAAAAAAAAAAAAGAAAAAAAAGAAAAAAAAAAGGTTATTGCTGGATTATGTAAAAGCAAAAGGAAGAACCCTGCCACTGCCATGAGTGAATTGCTCATGGTATGAGTAGGCTATCATTAATGTTAGTTAAGGTTAGGATTCCAGGTTACATATGCTAAAAAGTCACTTTCACAACAGAACTTGCTTTCCCTGTAGGGGTAAAATAAAGACTATTGCTGTTACGGTCACACACGGTGCGATTAGTTATGGAGCAGGTAGGGGGTTCTGGGAAATGATTAAGCAACAGGAATAGAGCAGGCTGATTAATTAGAGGTTCATATTTTGTCACCACACTGTGCTACTCATTATATTCATTTTATTATTAATCTAGAGTTTGCTTTCAGGGATTCATAGAACTGTGTGAGAAAGAAAAACACTCATTTGTCTTGTCTGCCCAGTGTAGTACTTTTTTATATGCTATATTCTGAAGGGCTTGTTATATGAATTCAAGTGAGTGGGCATGCTTTGTCAGACAAGGCCACGATTTAATAAGCTTCATAATCAACAGAAGAGAAACAACATTCATCCTCCTTCCTAAAACTATCCACCTGATTTTAGGTAGTTTTCCTTTAATAAATTCAATCTCAGTTTGCATGCCCAGAAATTCCACAATCGCGCTATTTTGGACAACTCTTGCCTCACATTGGAAGATATAGCCCAAATTATTATTTTATCCTCTACGATGTGTTAGCTGAGTTTCCTATTCTCTGTTTCTTTGCTACCTATAAACATCTCCTTTATACCCTGACTTGGTTTTATCTGAAGTCTATTTCTGTATTAATTATAAGAGATACTGTATGGTTTTATTTCTGCTTTTTTTTTTCCCCATTTTTAAAAGTTACAACAATACTTATGTGAAATGTAAATCATACTATAAATAATTGTCAAGATTTATTTTCTACATAAAATGTATTATTTAACTTCTGACACTAAGTATGTTTCAATTAGCTAGAAGGCTTGACCTGCAAACACCAGTTTGTTCACTGAACACTATGGACAAAAAGTATCTGTGTACGTACATACATACATACAAAGCAGTCTGTGAACCACAAACAGGTAGCGCAGTCTTTCATTTACAGGGCTAGTGCCTAAGGTTAGTATCAGGTTGCATATATCATCATTAGACTGTATGTCACATTTGTGACTGTACAGTTTGTGGATCTGTCAGGTTGTTAGTAGATGAGAGTCCACATCCCTAATTTATTAATCTTCTAGTACTTATAGGTCTCATCTAGCAATTTTAGAAAAAATACAAGATTTTGACAGTGAAGTTTAAACTTCACTTTTAATCTATTAGGAAAAAAGGACTACACCATGCATGACCTGAGAAGCTGGATATGCAACTTCTCAGTTACATTTTAATTGGAGATTACAATTTCTAAGAAGAGTACCTATTTAATTACACTGTAAATCTCATATACATTTCAATGATATAGGGACATACACTTCTACAAGACAAGTTAACATATAAGATAGTAATAAAAAACTAGAGAAAGTAGAATCAGTCGATAAATAAAACACAATTTTGCAAAAAGTTATTGCACTAAACAGAAAATATCCAAGTTCACTAAGTGCATGCTCAAATATGACTGAACTTAAAAAAGTAATTAGAATCTAATGATATGGTTACATCTAACAAGGATACTATTTTTTTAAGTATTTTTTTTCTAATAGCTAAATGAATAAATTGGTGGATAAAAAAAAATCCATAACTTTCATAGATTTTGAAAGGACCTCACACAGAACTCAAAGAAGAAACATAAATGTAAAGAAATTTTATAGTGATAAAGAAAAGGTCAAATAATGACTGTTCCTCACCTACTTCAGCGATGAAAAATAATCCCCCAAACCTCTGTTTTACCTCAGAAATGTATAGGGACTTAATTAATATTTTCAGTTGGCAGGCTATATGTAAATAATAAATACTATCTTCATTCCCTTTATCTATCCCCATCACCACATGATTTTCTATCTTAGTAGTCAATTTACATCTTTTCAACAATTATGAAAAATAATGTCTAACAATAGATCCCTCTAAGATATATCACAATGTTGGAACATTACAGCACAGCACTCGAGTCATGAACTTCTTTGTTTATGGTATCATTAAAAGATGGGTCTCTCTCCTCCCACAGTTAATTTACAATGTAATAATTCATTATCTTATGTATCATCTCTAGGTCAGTAGTTTTGGCTTACTTGGATTCCCTTTTCCATTTGAGATGCCACAGGCAGCTGCAAGTGATCCAGGTAATGATGCACTTAACCCAGTGCAGGTTTACATTGCTGCATGTTTCCTGATTTAAACCATCCCTTAATTGTAAGTAATACCAAAACTAGCTGATCTACCTCCAAGAAGCTTCTGTCCCTGCTGTCTAATAAGCCATGCATCTGAAGTACACCCAATAATACTGCCAAACTCTGCTGTTTTTCAGTGCATTCATATACTGCCCCAGTTCAGGGGCCTCTATCAAAATATACTTTAATGAATTTAAAGTGCTATATTATAAAGTTCATGTGCAAAATGCCATTTGCCAATACTGGTGTGCTGTGACAAAATACATGCACGTTTTCATAAGAACAAAAGTTCATACAAGTACATGTATCTTATAAATAAGAAAATAGGCATGTATAAAAGAAAAGCACATAAAATGAATTTATATGCTTGTGGATCATTTCTGGTCATATCTCAAAAATGAGCAATCCTATGTATCATGGAGGAGATCAAGTTTAATATTCCAAAGAAAGGTTAGTTATTCAGGAACAAAAGCAGTGAGCTAACTACAGGATTGTACTGACAACTCTATCTTATCTTCCAGAGAAGAATCAAATATCCTGTTAGGGTGATGTCATCTCAAGTGGGTGAGTTTGGGGGAGAATCGGTGTACGCAGCCGTGCGTAAGCCATGCACGTCAGCATCGCTGGTAGTCTAGGAAGATCTAGGCAATTCCACCAAGCACCTAAGGAGTATTTCAACTCACTCTAAGACAGAAGCCCAATCCTGGTTAATTAAGTGGCTCTCTGGGCCACTGACTAGATCCCCTGTGACTGTAAAAGCCTGTTACACCTAAACTAGACATCTAAATAATCTACACTGAAATCTCTTAATCAAGGAGTTGAATTCTTTCCTTTGTGCAAGCGTAAGTTTTACAGAGTTTTATGTCCACACAGAGACTAGACTAAGTAAAAAGCTTGCCTAACCTAGATTTCAGAAAATAATTTTCTCCTGTACAGCAGTACTATTGGTTTTAGGTTCTTCGCATTTCTGGAGGGAGTACAGGAGGAAAGTTGTCCAAGGTTTGGTTGTCAAAAATGCCTCATCTAGGCATCAAAACCAAACCAGAACAATTCATTTTAATATCTAGATTCATAATTTAGCTGCCTCTTTTAAAACGTATGCTATGATAATTTTAAATGTAAAGCATTTTGCTTTGCTCCCTGTGGGCTTTTCTATCCTTTCTGCATTACATTCCCACACCATTCCACAATCATTTCCATTGTGAGTCTGCCCAAAGCACCACAGGCTTTGTCCTGATCATGCTGATAATAGGCACCCTTCCCTGTTGCTAATTCTGATTTCAATTAAGTGATACAGCAAGAGACTCCAGGGCTTCAGACAAAGGTCTCCTAAGATCGGTCTTTAACACACAGACCTCATCTCACTGAGGTATTCTATTATTTTTGCAATGTCTCTTCTGGACCTATTCTCCTTGATTCTTTGGCTTTTCCTCTCCTCATCCCAAATTTCTAACAGTTCCATTAGAGGCAGGAAAGGAAAAAAAAGGAAAAGAAAGGAAAAGAAGAGAAGAAAAGAAAAGAAGAAAGGAGAAAAGAAAAGAGAAGAGAAGAGAAGAGAAGAGAAGAGAAGAGAAGAGAAGAGAAGAGAAGAGAAGAGAAGAAAAGGAGAAAAGAAAAAAGAGAAAAGATGTTAGGAAAGCTCAGCAGTTGATTTAACAACCAAATTCTCTGCCTAGATTAGAAGCAGAGCAATCTTGCTAATGTTATGATCATTAATGACATTCACAGGTAAACTCAGTCAAGAAAAATCAATCCTATTAGAATCATAAAATCGTCAAATTTGGAAGGGACCTCTAGAGGTCATCTAGTCCAACTCCCCTGCACACACAGGGTCACCTAGAGCACGTGGCACAGGAAGGTGGCACCAGAAGGTCAGTCCCCAGCCTGTACTGGTATCTGCGGTTATTCCTCCCCAGGTGCAGAACCTTGCACTTGGCCTTGTTGAATTGCATGAGGTTTTTGACCACCCAGTTGTCCAGTCTGTCCAGGTCCCTCTGGATGGCAGCGCAGCCCTCTGGGGT
>NW_010586452.1:562085-582104 GCF_000705375.1 Tinamus guttatus | reverse complement strand
TGACATTGGCCTTCTTCCAGTCCTCCGGCACCTCCCTCATTCTCCAGGACCTTTCAAAGATGATGGAGAGCGGCTTAGCTATGACATCTGCCAGTTCCCGCAGCACTCTCGGGTGCATCCCAGCAGGGCCCATGGATCTGCGGATGTCAAGTTTCCCTAAGTGCAACTCTGCTTTTTCTGTGTTATTCGTAACCAGGGTGCCCACCCCGTTCATCAGCAGACCCACATTTTCCCTGCACTTCCTTTTGCTGTTAATACATTTGAAGAAGTTTTTCTTGTTATTTTTAATGTTCCTTGCCAGATTGCATTCCAACCGCGCCTTAGCTTTCCTTGCCGAACCTCTGCATTCCCTATGTTCCTGTATTTCTCCCAGGGGGCCTGTCCTTTTTTCCACAATCTGTATACCACCGCCTTCTCCTTGAGCATTGCCACAAATTCCTTGCTCATCCACGCAGCATATGACATATAACATACTACAAGCATACAACATGATTAGATGAAGAAGGTTTTTCCTGACCCAAAACAAAGCATCAGATAAAGGACCGGAGATGAGAGTTTGAACTTTAAAATAATTTTGTTTCACAGGAATTACCAAGGACAATACAAATAGAATTATAAGTGAGTTTCACAATAATCTCTAAGGATAAAGGATAACAATATAACCATCACTGAATTGGTGTATGACATGATCATGTTAAATGCTTGCAACCTGCACCTTTCAAAGAGCTTTATGTTGGCAAACTTTATTACCTCCATTGTTCAGAAGAACAAACTGAGGCTTGGAGAACACAATAACTCAGAAAAAAAAAATACATGGAGCTAAAACCAGCACACAGTCACCACAAGTATTAGCTTTGACTCATTTTGTGGGATCATTCAGTCTTTCTTTTGAGTTATCTTAATTTTCTACATAACTTAAGTAGTAAGCTTTAATACATTGAGGGAAAGAATTTTGCCATTTCAAGTAAACTTATTACTAGAAACTTCTATTGTGGTTGGTTTAAGGTTAAACTAATTTAACCTTCATTAAAAAAATCCTGGTAAAAGTCACATATTTGTCTGAGTCAAAATTCTATTTGTGATGAACAAGTTATTCTTTTGTGCAGTTCTTCTGCAGTGATGCTCTGCCATCTGATTACTAAAAGGTTAGACACACACGCACATGCAAAGCCTGAAGAGCAACACTTTCTTTTTTCCTGATTACAAAGTGGGATTTTCATTATGCACCTCTAGACAATTTTCTTCCACATTTTTCTGAAAGTACAATTTAATAAATATTTATTAATGCTTCTAATGCTCCATATGAGAGAAGGCTAATCATAGCTAAATCAAGTCTTTCCTCACACCACCTGCTGAAAGAAAAGAATAATGTCAAGGAAAATGGAATTTCATAATTGCTAAGAGAGTGAATTTTTTTAGCTGCAATCAGGAATGGAGGTTTCAAATCTCTCTGTCTTACAAATCAAGAACACTTCCTTGGTTTCCCTTTGTTTTCTGTATTTTTTTTCCTATACTCCCCTTACTTACCTCATACTCTTCTAAATTCCTTGGACCTTAAGTGTATGAACTGATATGGCACAGGCAAGTCATGTCCAAGTGTGGGCTATCTGTCTTGCCTTTATGTTTTTAAAGATACAGGATTAAGAAGTGTTTAAATGTGTCAATTCTTTGCATTTTTTTTGAGGAGTTTAAACTCATCTTTCAGTATTGATTGATTTTCAATTTAACATTGCATATAAATGTTCCTTTTTTCATCACAGACACAGTGTTTACTGTTGTAAAAACTAATGAGGCATTCACTTGAGTCAAATGAAGTTCATTTGTGCCTATTTGTCAGCCATATCTAAATCTTTGAAAATCTGTTATGTGTACTCACCAATAAAGGTATTATTTAAATAAACAACAACAACAAAAAAAGGTTTCTAATTTTTTTTCCCTCCTATTTCCTTGAAACACTTTACAGCAACAGTCAGGAATTTTCTGGATCTTAAAAAAAAAACTACAAAAAAAAAAAAAAAAAAGGGGGGGGGGGGGAAACGTCACCCTCTTTAGTTGATTAAGATATTATTTCGTACTGTGTAGAAACGACCTAAGCTAGGAAAAGGAGAAAAAGAACTACAAAACTGAGTTTCATAGTATTTATAATATATTGTGCATGGTACTACAGCATATGGATTAATTATGCTCCTACTTTTATGCAAGTTAAAAGAAAACTATTCTTTGGAATGCATTTGGGTAAGATCAGGACCAGAGAAACAAAGACAGACAGAGCTATGATAAACTAGGGAGCCAAATGATAGATTGTATTTACTGTGCACTTGTGACCATCTGCCCTGCACTCTGCCCACTGATTCATCTCCCTTAGGGCTCTTTTTTGAAATTACAAGCCAGGAGCAACTTCAAATATGTTCCAGTTTTCTTTTCTAAAACAACATGTCATGAAGTCATGTCATTTTCTTCCTAGTGTTAATCTGCAGTTCTAATACTACTTCATATTGCATAAAAACAAGCTGTTACCCCCTATTGCTGGGCACTAAAGCAGCTTTTTCTGCAAGGAAACTGAAAGCATGAACTTCATCGCTGCGGTTGTCGGGATGAAATGAAGGGTTGGAAAAGGCAATGTACAGGGACAACAGTGAATTTTCTTTCTAAACAAAGATATACATCATATATAAGATACATCTGTTTTTCTTCTTCTTCTTTAACTTCAGTAATGGAGAATGTTTTACAAAGGTGAGTGTAATTAGGTTTCATAGCACTCGCTCTTTCTCAGTGGTTTCATTGCAACAGCTTTCTCTGTTACTATGATTTTACATAAAACATGTCTCTTTGGAAATCTCTGCTTTGTTTGCCCCTACCCCAGCCCTGTAATAAATCTAAAGAGTGTCTTCCTTGTAGTGAATAGTAATTATTCACGAAAAATTGTACTTTCTAACAATCATTAATCCAAGATGACCAAAAAAAATCTGTTTGAATCTTCTACTTTCAAAGCCCATCAGTTTAATACTGGGATTGTATATCACTCTGCATTCAAGCTTTGATATCCAGGTTCCTTCTCAAATTCCTTTCAGACATTCTCTGCACTCACACATAGGAAGACTGTTTCTTTGTTTGAACTTTGAACATCAAAGTTCAACGGAAGCTCACTCTGTGTAATGTTAAAGAACATTTCAACAGTCAAAATTCCTAACTAAGCTGCAAAGGATAAACAGCTACAAGTGCTGTTTCTGGAGTTTTGGTTGGCTGTACAGAGAGAACAGTAAGAAGAAGAAAATATTCCTCTTCCAACTCTCTAATAATTGCCTCAATATAGCATTTAAATTGGTGCTTGCATAAGAAAAGCTGGATACTAAGATAGTATAAATCAACTTTTCTCTGCTCCATGTCTCATCAACTGAGATTCCAGCAATGCTCATTGTCAGTTTTGCATTAACTGTGATAGTGTTTTATTATTTTAGGAAGAAACATCATAAAGTCATTCTGCATAAGAAAGCAAACTCCTGCCAGATGAACCAGTAAGGTAGCAAAAGGGTGTCTGCCCAGTTTTGCAGTTCATATCAGTAGCAAATTTCTCTGTCTTGATGTACTATTGATGTAAGTCTTTGACTATCTTTACTCCTTGAGAAGGTGTTGTTAAGGACATAGAGAACTGATGCTCTTGTGACTGTGATAAATAACATGGTATGTCATTTATCAGCTAACACGGAGCAGACCAAGGCAACAGAGAAGCACAGATTTCAGATAGCGTGTTCATTCCACTAAACTTTATTTGCAAAGCACAAGAAAGACTTGGATCTAGGAAATAAAAGAGGAATTAAAACATGAAATGTACATGCTGTGCTGCTGAGAACACTAGCAAATCGCTTTGCAGTTCTCCTGAAGGACAGACATGCTTGTCTGCAAAGTCACAAATGTACCTTTATTTGCCAAGGCAGAAATACAGAAACTATGATCAGCGCACAGATGTTATATACAAAGTATGCAAAGATACACCTTCAAACAGTTTATTATGTTTCCTAACATGTCCTTTTCACAATAAGAAAATAACCTCAAATGATAAACAAGAGTCACTACATGCAGTTACTCTCAGTAATAAAGGCTGTTTTTCCCCTCCACAGAATTACAATATCTTCCATATCTACCATATCTTCCTGAGCAGTTCACTCTCAGAAACTCTAAAATGTTCTTTGAACATGCTGAGTGTCTTCTGTAGAATTGTACAGAGACAAAGGATTACACATGAAGCAAAGCAAGGGTTGTGCTCCTAGAGAACAAAACATAATCAGGGCCAAGAGATCATCTTAAATATTACTCATTGCATTCTTTTATCATTCCCATATATTCCTCTCAGTGGTCCTCCTCTAATTTTTTTTTTCCTTCATATTATCTTTGTTCCAAAGAATTCCTTGCTGGCTTACTGGGGATTGGACAATTAAGGAGTTTAGGGAAAGCAAGTAGCACTCATAAGAAATTAGTGAAATCTGATTTATTGCTAAGTATATAGAATATATATATACACTTTCTACCTATCTTCACCAGCACCACGAGAAATAAATGTTTGAATGACAGACTGCTCCATAAAATCCTGCAACTAAGCTTACAATCTCTGACACCAACCATAAATTCGAAGTGCGAAATGGGATTATTGCATTCCCAGTGAATTAGTGTCCCTATTAACAGAGTTCTAACTATACAACCATATAAATGCCAAAAAGAAAAATCTTAAACAGGCTTTCACTGTGCAGTTATTTCCAATGTAGACCCGGGAAAACATCCAGGTCTATTCACTTTTGGGAGCAGTGCTTTAGATTTCTCCATCATTTGACTTTCTGTGTAATATTCCATGCAGAAGAACAGACAGCTCATGGGTTTTATCAAGCATTGTCAGATCTCTAAAACATTATCAGATCCCCTATTTTTCCCTTCTTTCTCTCTTGGCTTTGTATACAGCAGAGTGCAGATGCTAAACAGAGGGTCTTTGGGGAGTGTTTAGTTTGGACTAGAGCCAGCTTCTCAAACTTGTTAAGACAACATATCATCTACAGAGTGATATGGTTCTCTCCAGGTAGGAAAAACAAGCTTTGACATTTTTGTTTCCTTGAACTTAAGCCAGATCTGCCCACAAATATCTTGCTCAGCAGCCTGGAGTTTTCTTTAAGCAATACACTTCAGAAAATCACAAGCTTTGATGAGTATGGGTTTTCTTGCACTAAAACACTGTTGTCTCTTGAAAGACTGAGGCTGTAAGTTGTCAGCAGGTGTGAGGCAGTTAGTTGAGCTCTTCTGAGCTGATTGAAGTGCTAATGTACACTAAACTCTGATATGCTGTGTTCCAAAATTGTTAAGCATCTGATTTCAGCCTTGAAATGCACTACAGTTCAGAGAAGGTTTCTCTATTTTTATCTCATTTTGTTAGGCATTATCTCAAATATCAGAGATAATAACAGCAATAAAAGGTGTGTACACAATTACCTGAAGAAGTATCTGCTATTTTATTATTATTTGAAATCATGAATTACGCCTTTGTGAGGCAAACATTCTACTGAATACTCAGTAGCTGAGAGATATAGAGATTAAATGACTTAGCTGTGGGAACTCTAATAGAAGAACAAGTAAAATGATCCAGACTTCTGATTCAAAGCTAGAGGTGGAGATTTACATAATTTTTTAGCTAAATTTCTTCAAAGTTTGGCACAAATCGGCTTCAACTGCGCTTCTATTTTGTTTATTTTTGTGTGAATATTTTAACGCATGCATTGATAGCAGAGAAAGTTATTGACAGAAAAAAGTTTTAAATAAATACTGGCAGGTTTACCAGGAGGAAGTTTGAAATTACTGATTACATTTTCTTGTTGTTTTTTAGATTCTGGGAACCAGATTCTAACACTTTAATGATCCAAACTGGAAGGGAATTCACACAGTGTGACAATTTTATACAATAAAAATTAATTATCATGCTATCTTGATGTAGAAACCATTTACACATAGATTTGAATGCCATCAATTTGAATGGGACTTTAATCCCTTCCTAACTGTACTGCCAAATCAGTCTTTGCTGAACTTTAGATACTAAATATACACAAAGTCAAGCTATACATGAAGATTCATATTCTAGAAATAGTCAACGGGTACTTTTTGAAGAAACATCAGAAAAAAAGGCTATTCGGTCAGTTCAAGAATAGATGAGGCAAAGCCAATTACATAAATAATTCCCAGAGAATTATGGGACTAAAATACAGCATCTTTCTCTTTTTTTAGTTGAGCTATACTTAACAACTAGATAAATTGCATCTGCTTATGTGCAAATAGATATATACAAAAGTATGTGCATGTGCAATATATCTTTATATGTGCATATATATGTACATTTATATGTATATGTACATACATATGTACACTTGAGTTCTAATATTAATCAAAACATTGAAAGTTGGCATTAGTCTTTTTTTCATGATTTCCTGCTCAAAAAAATGTCTGCTCATTTTTTTTCTGCAACATTGTTTCCAATTCTAGTTTCTATTAGCTGTTTCTTCAACTCCTATTTAAGTGTCTGCAACTAAATAAAATAAGAGGCCATGTCCCAAAGAATAAGATACTTATTAAAGCTAAACTTTCTTTTCCTGTGTACAGTAGCACAACAGATTATTATACTCAGTGATCTATAAAGAATCACACATACAGTAATAACTAAATATACCCGAAAGCTTCTAGAAGAGAGATCCCTTGAGAATTCCAAACAAATTTTGGCCTCAAGATTCCTTGAATGTTTCAGTGTCTCTTTAAAGACAGTCTCTAAGACTTTACCTATTTGCCTAGTGTTAGATAAATCTTATGTTTTATATTTGGCTTGAAATTCAGCATAAGACATATTATAATTTTAATACCAAGATTTCATAGCATACAGAAATAGAGAATAGATTCTTCAACTAACTGTTCGATTTATGGCAGTACCACCAGGATCAATTATCACGACCTTAGACCACTTGGGGTGGCTCTTCCAGCTTTCAAGACCTGCCTACCTGTGCAGCTATTGCTTGGTTGCTTTCAAGAAATACTTTAAAAGATACAATATTGCCTGTTGAGACAAAGAAAGCAAAACAAGGATAAATTGACAACAAAATTGTACTATATGGCCCACAGAAAAGCCATTACATAGTAAGGAAATCAATTCTATTTGTTTTCCTTTCCACTGATGTATTTTTAATGGAAGTGTCTCACATAGTAACAGGTATTAAGTGATGGAGAACATTAGATACTACATTTAGCTATGAGAGCAGTCAAACGGCTCAGATGCAACCAGTCAGGGAGCCAGCAGGGTGAGCAGCAGAAGACAGAAACACAGGATGAGAAAGCAGAACAGAAAGCATAAGGAAGCCTTTGCATACGCTGTCATCTACTTTGATCACAGTCTGTTCCTGTAAACTTTGGAGCTTCAGAAATGCTTACGAGATGGAAAATCATGATGAAGGACTGCAGGAATAATTAGGTAGTAGAGATATGAAAGAGTAGAGAGAATCCAAATAATAAGGCAAAGAGGTGTTGAGGTGACATATAAAAGCTACACAAAAAAAATCATAAATGATTTTACATTAGTAGTTTGACTTCCAAACCAAAAACATGGGAGGCCAAATTCATATTTGGAATAAATCAATGAAAGCTGACTTTGGTGCAGATATCTCTGATTTACATTAAAATAAATTGTGACTCCAAGGATTGGAAAGGGAACTAGAGATTTGAGAATAACCAAATTAGGGTGGCAACTAATTAAAATTTTCTCATTGAAGCCATTACTTTAAAAAAGTGAAACCCAAGCACTGTCCATGACTTTGTAAGCAAAAAAAAATATGCAAAAGTTTCAGTTTCAAAAGGAAAAAGATCTAATTCCTGACAGGAGATGGAATGGGCTGTGCCCCCAAGGCCAGATGTCTTTAAAGGAAAATTATTTCAGTATCTTCTGACTGAGAGGCATGTGTGGGAATCACTAAGACACACTGTGTCTCTTTGCTCCCATTTTAATTTATGCCACACTGCTATCTGAAAAGATTGTAAACGAGAGTGTAACTCCCTCTTATTCCCCCAAACTGATTTCTAATTTCTGATACATCATAGCCAGAGCAATATTACAAAAACAGGGTAATTACACTTGCACTTCAGTCTCAATCACGGAACTTGGAGACTAAAATGACTTATCTATCACCATCTATTGAATCAAGAATCATGCCATAAGGCAAATTTCCTAATGCTTTGTTCACTCCAGTTTTTAAATTTTGCAAGCAAAGGTGCTTTCCTTCTTCCTAAAGAAACTACTCTGCAGTCTAATAAGTCTTACTCAGAGACATTTTTCTGCACAGAAAGTTCATGTGGTAAAGTTCAATTTTACAGCGCATTGGCTACTTTCACATGTGAATACACGTAGTTTTTTAATGTTGCAATACAGAGAAATTACAGGTTTGTTATGGAACAGCGATGGCCAGGCAGAAAGCAGACACCTCACTGCAAACTCAGTGCTCGCTCCTTAGCAGCTAAGCAATACGCAATATACAGAGCCAGAAGATTCTTCTGCTCAGCTACTATCCAGCTGAGCTGTATTATCATAAGTCTTTTCTTTCAACAAGCATTGAAATATACTCGTAGCAGAGTTCTTCCTAACCTGTTTTTCCAGACTGCCTTTTACAAGGCTATTAATGATCCTGATTAAAATAATAATAATAATAAAAAGACTGTTAATCACAAATGGACAGAAGCAATATCTGCAAACAAGTAGCTAGGTATTCTAAAGCAAGTTTGCTTAAATAAAATAAATAAATTAAACAAACATTCTCCTCTTATTTGAAGAGTAACTTTTTTTTGCAAAATACATTTTTTTTCAGTTCTATTTACAACTTTTATTGAGGTTTCTAAATGTAGGATATCTTGGTGCCTATTTATCCCTTTTGATGTGCTTTTCAAATACGAGTTTTAAGTCAGGAAAAATAATAAATACTGATGACACTGTGACAAGTTCATATGTGAAATCTTGAATCACATTCTTGGCTCACGATTTGTTGTCTAGAAGTTTTAAAATTTCAAAGGTTTACCTGAGCAAGTATGAACCTTTAAAAAGTTTTCTGGTCTGTAATTTGGAAGCAATACATTGTGTAAAGCACATAAATCTGTTCCAAAGCATTATGGCTAAACTGTTTTCCAAATTCAGGTGTTCTGATCAGTCATTGGTAGGGATATACAAATTATAAATATATGAATATATAAATTAAAATAAATAAATAGGCCTGTATTATCCTTGGGTAATAACACAAATTAAATTAATGACAGTAAAATATTTGCAAATGCTCAATTGGTGGCCTTTCTTCTCTAAGTTAGAGTGTTCAAAGCAGAGTTAGCTGCAGCTAAATAAGGCTTTTATACTGAAGAACTATTCAGGATATTTTTACCATGAGGACTGCCAAGCAGGTTACCCAGAGACCACTGGATTTTGCAACCTCCAGTTTCAGCAGTTTTCACAGCCCAACTGGCCAAAACCCTGAGCAACCTGGTCTGACCTCACAGCTGAGCCTGATGGGAGCAGGAAGGTAGGCTAGAGACCTCCTGTGAACTTTTTCAGGCTGAATTATTCAGTGACTCTATGAACTGTCCTTAATGGAACACATGCACTGCTTATAAGTCTGAAGATTATATTCTGAAGAGTTAGATTTACTCCAGTTTAGATTTGTTCTGTGAAATCTGTTACATGATACTTGCTTTGTATTCTTCTGTGAAGTAAGGAGTTAGTGAAGAAACTCAAAATCTAGAGTTGTTTGAGATGACTTGTTCTAAACTTCCTTCTGAGATGAGAACATCACTGTATTCACTCATTAAAGGAAGATAGTGAGTGTTACTCAGCCATTTCTTTTTTAGTCAATACTCAATATTGACTTCTATCCAATTCCTATTATTGTCTAGAATTATTGGAAAAGAGAATTTGAAAGAACAAATCCTATCCCATTGGTGTGTTTCCAGCTTTATGGAGGGTTCAAATAATTGAGTGGATTAAAGTTCTAAACATAGCAGAAACAAACAAAAATTGAAAAAAATATCACTAAACAGGTCCTTCCTATACTAGATCTTGTGACTCCCAATATTTTTTTCTCTAATTTCTACTTTTCATTAGAAATCATAAATTACTAAAGGAAAAATACCAAGAAAATTTGGATGCTTATTTCTAAAATTCATACCAAAAAAACATCCTCAGAAAGCCATCAGACACAAACTTTTGTTCTGGAACTTCCTACTCTCTTCATTAATTTCTCACACTTACATCCATCCTGAGAAGGGAGAGAGATCTCCAGAGGATGAAGATGCATTCGGAGGAAGTTTGCTTCCAAGTCAATGTAAAGTTTTAAACACCCATGTCTGATACTCTCATGTTTTCCATTGTCCTAAGATCACATGAAAACACACCATACAAACTCCATTCCTCTCTCAAGTCAGCTCTATATCAAAAGTGGAAAAAAATATCAAGCAGGGCACTTAGAAATCTATCTTTGCTCATAAATAGAAGGTCTTTCTCTTAATGTTTCCCAGATTATCTGAAACAGTCCACAGTCTCTAATGAATGGAGAAACTTACCTTCTTCCCTCCCTTTCAAGAAGAAGAAAAAAAAATAAAAAGCAATGAAGGACTGCCCTCACCAACAGTCAGTAAATGATCTGTATACTGTGTATTGGACACATTTGCTCCAAATACTGAATGAACAACTCATGCATTTGTTTTATCTGGACGACTGAAGAATGTAATAAGAAACTTCATTTAAGATATATTTCATAACCAAATCAAGACTCATTCTTCAAACAAGTTGGACTCTATCTCCATGGAAATATTTTCTTCTTATTTTATCCTTGCACTGTACTTGTACTTCAATAAAATGCATCTATACATATGGATGACTTTCCTCAAGATGAGTGTTTAAAACTAAAAATCAACTCATTTGAAAATAAAAAGACAAGTTAGTTATTTTAGAAAATGAAGAAAATCATAATGAGATAATGTGTCTCATATTGCTACAGGCTCCTTGTTCATTTGTCTTAAGAATGCTACAAAGAGCTCTCAGTTATGTGTCTTCACATGAGAGATGTAGAGGTCAGTTAGTAGAAAGCAGGAGAGAAAGGTCTGCGTGAATCATTTTATGAATCATTTTATCTATTTCAAGTCCTCTGAATCTCTACGCCCTAGAAATTCCCTATGGATAAGGCTTGATCGTACATTTCAGTGAATCTTCTTGTTTAGGTAAAGCTCTGTGAGGCTAAATAGGAGGCACACAGAGGACCATGAAAGCTAACAGGAATGTAAGACAAAGTGCTTCGGGCAATTTGTGGGTGTTGATAAATCGGCAATTTTTCTAGCCAGACCATTTTTCTATCCAGGGCATGATAACGTTACTTCATAGCCTACTGCTGTCTTCAACTGGTGAAGTTTAGAATGTGTAGGCAAAGGCTTTGGATGCATCCATGTATGTCTGCATATATTTTACCTTTTTTGCCTACTTTGTTTCTGTACATTGGTAGGATTCAGCAAATACGAAAAAATCCACCACCACCCTTTTTTTTTTCTGCTCAAAATAAATCAAAATCCGGTAAGATCAACATTAATATTAAAGCCTGTAACAACATATGTCTATCCAAGTTTAATTAGGTAGGAAAAGGAATTACAGACCCTTTCCATGAAGTCACCCTTGATCGGCCTTTCTTTTCTCTTCATATGGCTCCAAAACCTTCTTCAAGAACAGGGAAGGAAGTGCTCACACACTGGCTTGTACTTTTGCTTGAGATTCAACCAGTAGATGCATTTAATGAGCTTTTGAGTTGAAACTTTCTGTTTGCTAATGTTTGAATAGAGTATCAGGGAAAGTCTGGATCTGGAGAGAGATACAGATTTTACAGCTTAGGCTATGTATCCAAGATGGAAGTCAGCTTTCTAATAAGGTGTCCAAGTTTGTGGCCTTGGATCAATGTCACCTTTTATTTAAGTATACACTTCATCAACGTTCTAGTATATCTATTCTCTTCTTCCCTAGTCTAAAGAAAATCAGTGGGTATCACACTGAAACATTATCCTGGGGCAATTTTCCATGGTATATTCTTGTGGCATGCCATTAGATGCTTCTATAAATAGGCAGAACTATAAAAATTAACAAATGACACCATACCAATTAAAATTCAACACATGCTAAAGCTGTTTCCTCCTCTGAAGTTTACATGGTTCAGAGAGTGATTCTACAGCAGACGTAGTACTAGATGATTAATACATCAACCTTGAAAGATCAGAGTTGGTTTAGCTATGAAATACACGAAAATTATACAAACGTTTCTGCCTTAACCTCTTCATTTAACATTTTTCCATATGGCAGGCAGATGAGCCACAAAATCTGGTGCAAAGATTCTGAATTATTGATATATTCCATTCCACAAATGGAATGTGTAGCAGGTGTTTTTGAAACTGGAGGGAGCATGTGAGGAAAGCAAGTAGCATCTATACTGTAACTACCACAAGATGCCTGCTGCCAGTGCTTATTTTGGAAGGAAGTTCATAAATATCTGGCCAGTCAGTGATCAATAAAACAATAGAAACGATCCTAAACTGACCTTTAAAAAAGGAAAGTTCCCAGTTATTTGGACAAAGTGAATTGCAAAGCACATGACAGCTATCACACTCGAAATGTGTTTTGAAGAAATCCAACTATAGAAAAAACTTCCAGAGAAGGCTAGATTAATACAGTTTCTGACAATTTTTGGAAAACACTGAAACACCTCCTCTACACTAGACAAAACTTATCAAAACAGACAAGGCTACCTTCTTTCTTCAAAACCGTTTTCAAAATGATGTTCATGACAACTTTCCCTTCACAGAACAAAATATCAATCTTCAAAGCATGAAAAGATACACAACTGAAGAAAAGAGCAATTATAAGTATAATTTAAGAGTTCTCTTCTTGTTAACAATACACACCAAGGTCAACTTTACCAGCTTTTAGGTGAGGTATTCATAGTCGCCAAGTTGGGTCCCTTGCTCCGATTCGCCCTCTCGAGAAACCCCTTCCTCTAATTATTCAAGCAGCCTTCAGAAACTAGACTAACTCAGTGCTCCCAGCTGAGTGCCTTTCGTACTTATCCTTGCAGCCTTCTGGGAGGTTTGAGCAAGAAAGGAACTCAGCACTCCCAGCTCCATTATCACTCCAAAATGGTTTCCCATCGTAATACATTGTTTCTCGCTAATAAAAATAGTAACACACATTAATCTCTCACTTAGGAATTATCACTGTCAATGAAATGAATGTTTTTAAGTGAAATGTATGTTTTAACACAAGAAGAGGATTCACACTGAAGTGATTCTTTTTTATCTATTTTAACCAAAGGCGGCTTTGTGCAAGAAGTCAAATTGATGGCGAGGCGGTTGGTCTTGAAAAGAAGTAGACATCTGCACGTTTCAATCTGCATAGGAGAGTCAAAAAGCAACACAAACTACTTATGTAAACAAAGGACCAAGCCATGAGAAAACTTTGTTTTCATTACGTCCAACCTCCTGCTACCCCCCTAGTGTCCTTGCTGACCTCTGATGGCTGCACAGATGTAGCTTTCACAGCCTCCCTCAGGAGTTCAGCCATTTGCCCTGTGCAGTTCAAAATCTTTTCTTAATGTCTAGCCTAAACATTTCCTTCCTTAGCCTCGGGTCACTGATCCTTGTCCTACATCTTCTGAGACTGTGAAAAATTCCCTGCTTTCAGTTTCCATTGCTATCTTGAATACATGAAATTCAGAAGAACAAAAAGAGACAGAAAAAGAGTGGGAAAAAAGTCTGCCTAAGCTAAACAAATTTTCCACAGAAAGTTGCAACACATTTACCAAGGTTTTTAACCTTCCAGTTTTACCAGAAAGTTGTAACAAGCCAAACTCATTGCACAGTGCTGCTGAAGCAGAACTGCCCTGGATTAAACAGAAATCATCAACAGACTGGGCCTATCAAGCACTGCCAGGGAGCCCTCTGCTTTGCTCTGTCTGTCTTTGGAGGAGTCAGTCCAATATAGCGTGTCCTGAAGCAGTTTCTAATGAATAATCCTTGCAATGCTAACTCCAACTCTGCTCAAGGAAGGAAGGGAGGAAGGAAGGAGGAGGAGGAGGATTACTCTGTCATGAATTTTTCTAAAACCAATTAAAATGCATTTCCATAATGGATAAACAGATGACAAATTGCTCATTTGAGGAAATAACACAATGATGAATTGAACTACAGAGCAGTTTAAAGAATTAACCTTATGCATTAGGAGGCCAGGGTCTATGGTAGTCTGAGTCCAATCACAGAGGAAATGAACCATCTAGGTATAGCTCATTACTCAGAAACTGGACATTCGGTCAGCAAATACTGTAAAATATACATCACCAGCATCTCTCTTATCCCCCACCCCCAGAAGGTTCAGGACTTAATTGGACAGCAACAAATATTGATTATTTGCTCAATATTTTACTGGAAGTTTCTTAGATGTATTGTAAAATTCTCCTAAGTACTTGAAGCATCAGAGAAAGCAGCCATCCCCAAACAAACTTAGGATGAATCTCCATGTATATTTTAGTTAGATCTCCCAATTTATCAGACCTCTTTACAGACAATCATGCTGCTTCATCCCAGTTCATATATGCAACAACTTATCAGTCTACAGGTGTTTGATAAAATAAACAGATGAAAAATTATGTCTTATTACATTCAGTGAATGCTGTGATTGTGGTACAGATATGTTACACAGCTTTCATGAAACATGGCATTATTTTCTCAGTGTGGTTCAGTATAGGACAGTTAGGGTGGGCAGCCAGTAAGTATAAATAAGGCATCACACACCAAATTTAGACTTTTTCATGAAATGCAGAGGCATTTATACTTCATATTCAAGATTTTTGATGACATGACAGATAATGTGTAAGAGAATCACATATATAA
Source organism: Tinamus guttatus (assembly GCF_000705375.1). The sequence goes on along the minus strand of NW_010586452.1, from coordinate 567,143 downwards.
AATCATACTTTAAAAATTCATAGAGTTTATTCATTCATCTCTATCAAGATCTGTGGCACAGGTTTACATCTGAGTTTCCTAAACTTGCCAAAGTGTTGATGGGATTATGTACGGAGATGGAAAAAACGCCATAGGACTAATTTGGTTCTGGTAATTAGACACACGCTTAAAAAATAAAGCAAAAATCTACCTCATCCATCACTGTTCAGCTCCTTTCATGTCAAGGGACAACACTCATACTTCTCACAAAATAAAGCTACTCTCCCAGAAAATATTATATTCCTACATCAGAAATGACAAATGATAAACCTGAATTTTATATAAAGGGAAGTTCACGCTAAAAGAATCAAAAGAATTTCGAATTTCCTCATATAAATGAATGTTTTTTCCATTCCAAAAAATATTGAGCATTTTGTATCCTGAAATAAGACTTCAACATGTTTAGATAACTGTAACTCCATCGCTAATAAAAATAGTAACACACATTAATCTCTCACTTAGGAATTATCACTGTCAATGAAATGAATGTTTTTAAGTGAAATGTATGTTTTAACACAAGAAGAGGATTCACACTGAAGTGATTCTTTTTTATCTATTTTAACCAAAGGCGGCTTTGTGCAAGAAGTCAAATTGATGGCGAGGCGGTTGGTCTTGAAAAGAAGTAGACATCTGCACGTTTCAATCTGCATAGGAGAGTCAAAAAGCAACACAAACTACTTATGTAAACAAAGGACCAAGCCATGAGAAAACTTTGTTTTCATTACGTCCAACCTCCTGCTACCCCCCTAGTGTCCTTGCTGACCTCTGATGGCTGCACAGATGTAGCTTTCACAGCCTCCCTCAGGAGTTCAGCCATTTGCCCTGTGCAGTTCAAAATCTTTTCTTAATGTCTAGCCTAAACATTTCCTTCCTTAGCCTCGGGTCACTGATCCTTGTCCTACATCTTCTGAGACTGTGAAAAATTCCCTGCTTTCAGTTTCCATTGCTATCTTGAATACATGAAATTCAGAAGAACAAAAAGAGACAGAAAAAGAGTGGGAAAAAAGTCTGCCTAAGCTAAACAAATTTTCCACAGAAAGTTGCAACACATTTACCAAGGTTTTTAACCTTCCAGTTTTACCAGAAAGTTGTAACAAGCCAAACTCATTGCACAGTGCTGCTGAAGCAGAACTGCCCTGGATTAAACAGAAATCATCAACAGACTGGGCCTATCAAGCACTGCCAGGGAGCCCTCTGCTTTGCTCTGTCTGTCTTTGGAGGAGTCAGTCCAATATAGCGTGTCCTGAAGCAGTTTCTAATGAATAATCCTTGCAATGCTAACTCCAACTCTGCTCAAGGAAGGAAGGGAGGAAGGAAGGAGGAGGAGGAGGATTACTCTGTCATGAATTTTTCTAAAACCAATTAAAATGCATTTCCATAATGGATAAACAGATGACAAATTGCTCATTTGAGGAAATAACACAATGATGAATTGAACTACAGAGCAGCTTAAAGAATTAACCTTATGCATTAGGAGGCCAGGGTCTATGGTAGTCTGAGTCCAATCACAGAAGAAATGAACCATCTAGGTATAGCTCATTACTCAGAAACTGGACATTCGGTCAGCAAATACTGTAAAATATACATCACCAGCATCTCTCTTATCCCCCACCCCCAGAAGGTTCAGGACTTAATTGGACAGCAACAAATATTGATTATTTGCTCAATATTTTACTGGAAGTTTCTTAGATGTATTGTAAAATTCTCCTAAGTACTTGAAGCATCAGAGCCATCCCCAAACAAACTTAGGATGAATCTCCATGTATATTTTAGTTAGATCTCCCAATTTATCAGACCTCTTTACAGACAATCATGCTGCTTCATCCCAGTTCATATATGCAACAACTTATCAGTCTACAGGTGTTTGATAAAATAAACAGATGAAAAATTATGTCTTATTACATTCAGTGAATGCTGTGATTGTGAGCCATCCCCAAACAAACTTAGGATGAATCTCCATGTATATTTTAGTTAGATCTCCCAATTTATCAGACCTCTTTACAGACAATCATGCTGCTTCATCCCAGTTCATATATGCAACAACTTATCAGTCTACAGGTGTTTGATAAAATAAACAGATGAAAAATTATGTGAATGCTGTGATTGTGGTACAGATATGTTATACAGCTTTCATGAAACATGGCATTATTTTCTCAGTGTGGTTCAGTATAGGACAGTTAGGGTGGGCAGCCAGTAAGTATAAATAAGGCATCACACACCAAATTTAGACTTTTTCATGAAATGCAGAGGCATTTATACTTCATATTCAAGATTTTTGATGACATGACAGATAATGTGTAAGAGAATCACATATATAAAATCATACTTTAAAAATTCATAGAGTTTATTCATTCATCTCTATCAAGATCTGTGGCACAGGTTTACATCTGAGTTTCCTAAACTTGCCAAAGTGTTGATGGGATTATGTACGGAGATGGAAAAAACGCCATAGGACTAATTTGGTTCTGGTAATTAGACACACGCTTAAAAAATAAAGCAAAAATCTACCTCATCCATCACTGTTCAGCTCCTTTCATGTCAAGGGACAACACTCATACTTCTCACAAAATAAAGCTACTCTCCCAGAAAATATTATATTCCTACATCAGAAATGACAAATGATAAACCTGAATTTTATATAAAGGGAAGTTCACGCTAAAAGAATCAAAAGAATTTTGAATTTCCTCATATAAATGAATGTTTTTTCCATTCCAAAAAATATTGAGCATTTTGTATCCTGAAATAAGACTTCAACATGTTTAGATAACTGTAACTCCATAACTGTATCTAATGGGAAAAGCAAAAACCAATAAGCAGCAAGCATATCAAAGCCAAGACTTTTTTCTCTACTGGAAAAAAGTAGGAATGAGATTTTGAAGCACTGTCTCAATCCTGAATAATGTTATATAATTGAGGAACGCCTAGGTTCCTCAGTTGAATAGATCTGATGGTCTCTTGTGATACTTAACAATCTACCAGGGATGAGTTGAACTGTTGCGGATCTTACATAAGAGGTTCTCCATTCAGCACGGATCCTATCCAACTTCACATACACCACAGGCACCAAAGATAAAAACAGCTTCATTTGTTTCCAAGACAGATATGGTACACATGCTGGAACAGCTTGTTGATGGGTTCTGCAGCTGGGCTATGAGGAGAGTAGATACTGCAGTGTTATGTGAATTTGAGAGATTATGTCTTTCCACAAGATATATAGAAAGATATATAGAAATAGCTTTCATTTTGGTTTGTTTGTTGTTGATGCTTTGTGATGGCTGAAGTTCTAACTCATACAGACTCTGTATATTTTGAAAAAAAAAAAAAGAAGAAGAAGAAAAAACACAAGTTTTCCTGAGCATATGGGAAGACATTCTGCACCCAGCTTTCCTCCTGCACCTCTACCTCAAGCCAATATTTAATGGGTGTGACAACTGGATGTCAACCAACCAATCAACCAACATTTTTTCAAGTGAGAAAGGATGGAAGCAATATTACTTGAAAATCAACCTCCTGATGCCTGAAAAGCAGAGGAAAGTTCACACTGTCATGAGATGTGAAAGTTCAATGGCAAGAGAAGAGGATGTCAGCCCTTCCTTTCCCCTCCTGGCACAGCCAGCCCGGAGCAGCCACCACGGTGACATCACCAGCAGCAGAAATGGATGAAGCAGCTAAGATAACATTCCCTAACCCAGTGTAAACACTGATGGATGCTCCAAAGCATGTTTTACATTTCCTAGCCTGAGATCTGCTTTATTACACTGACAAGGGTGACCTTTAAAATAATATATTTGCTATAAAAAAGGGAAAGAAACTCTTTATAACCTGAATTTATTGGCTACAAAATCACTTCCCAGCAAGAAGTCTGATTACAATCAAAATAACTCAGCAAAATGAAACAGTTTACCTGTGATCAATTTAATGTGGTAGTAAAACACTAATTATGGGCAAAAACACATTCAGGGTTTGTGGTATTGTCTATAAAATCTGCATGGAAACTAACATTCAGTGATGTGTAGCACATATGGGTAAACAGATGGCCGAAGGATTATTTTTAAAATCAGGACTCTTGCTGACAAAATATAGAATTGGTAGGGTATGATCAGAAAGCTAAGAAGAAGTTATTTATGGGATAGCATGCACATGTGCAGTAATTGGATTCTTACTAAATAGAAGATAAAACAGATCATTGTGCATGGGGTAATAAAGAGATAGTCAATGTTTTTAGCAACTACATTTTCCACTACTTTGACAAGTTCAATTTGGGAAGTATTTTTGTTTCGTGTTCCATGTTCTTTTTATAATTTTGGGGGGTCAAACATTCTTAGGTCAGGACATCCAGAAGACTGAATTACCAGAACATTGTGCTCTTGATAACCTCCATTCTAAATTAAAAGCCAAAAGAAGTACAAAGTCAAACAGTGGAGAAGGATCTCTGCATAATTTTCTCCAGAAATAAAAGAATTTTCTTCATGTAAAACATAAATCTGAGGAAAATTCACATTAATTTTATTTTTTTTTAAAGACTTCATATTTTTAGTTGTTCTTCCTGCTATCTACCCCCTTTCTTTTCACGTATCTGTACTTTTCTGGAGCACAGTCATTACTTCAATAGCAATGTTTCTGAAATATTTGAAATATAACCAGTGTAGTGCAATTTCAGCCTAAATACAGGAAAATGGATATATGCCCTAGAGTCTAGTTACAGTAGGAGCCGTGGCACAAATAAGTGCTCTTATTTGGAGTCCGTTTTGGTATACTTACATGAGACAACAGAAATACACAAAACTGTTTTGTCTTTTTAATTTTTTAAACTCAAGAAGAACCTAGAGTTAGTTTATGGAAATGACATAATGCATATAAAGTGAGACAGTATCTGAGATGGAAGATAAGCTGAAATAGTGTTTTATGAATAGTGCAGCAGATAAAGAGAACATAATCTATCCTCTTCTATCACAAACATTAGGCCGTCTCATCTTTTCTCTACCTTTTCAGTATCTTTCCCATAGGCAGGCATCTTCT